>JAPYZO010009268.1:0-12072 GCA_030522905.1 Torymus flavipes | reverse complement strand
TCTCTCGCTCTCTGACTTGCTCTCTTTGCATTGGCTCTTTTCCTTTTGCAACCCTTTACTCTCTCTCTCCCCCTCTCTCTCTTTCTCTCTGATTTTCTCTCTTTGAATTGGTTCTTTTTCTTTTACAATCGTTCTCTCTCTCTCTCTCTCTCTCTCTCTCTCTCTCTCTCTCTCTCTCTCTCGCACGATTAGGCGAATAGTTTTCGATTGACGTGAGTTTGATGGCACCGCTACGGGAATGATGATTGGTTAATGACTGGCGGTTCGATGAAAGTTTAATGCTATGTTTTGGCTTGATTTGTGATAATAATGGATTAGTACGCGCTGGATATGTGGCATTACCGTTGGACATTATTTTAGAAGTTTATTTATTATTATTAAACTAACTCTAATATTTTAACATACTGTTTTCAAAGCCACGGCACCTTAATTGTTAGTTATAGTCGTTAGATTTTAAAGACAAAATTACTTTACCATAATATTTTATTTCATTCTGTTCAAGGTATCCAAGTTTGAATGGCATTAAGACGTACAAAACCAATGATATCTACTAGAATTTATCAAAATATGAAAATTGATAAATGTTTTGATTACGAGAAACGTCAGCACTTCCAGTAAGATAAGGTTGAAATTTAAAAAAACAAGTGAACAAATCAAGATTTTATTACATGTTTAGTAGCCATATTAAAAACTATTTATATTTTAATATTTTCACTTTATAGAAAATAAAACAATTTCGTTCAAACTTTTTAGATTAAATATATTTTTTGTGATCGCTTTAGTTTTATAGTCTTCTATGAAATATTGTTTCATCTTTTCGGTGTTTTTCTTTTCAAATGATAGTTAAATGAAAGTTTTAATATAAAGCTATAAGTATTTAAAATAAGGTATTTATCGCTGGCGAATAACCTTAAAATTATATAGAAATGGATATGGATATTTCTATATCCCCCATGTCATTCTACGATGTCATAATATCACGTACAGAATACAATGGGGTCTTACCACGTTATGGAATGACATGGGTATTATAATATTTGATATTTTGTATTCAAATAGTAGAAGGGTATTTTAGAATTTAAACGTCACAGCGTAATATCAAGTATTATATGACATTTGAAATTTAAAATTGTAAGTATGATCAAAGCGATACATTATACGAATAATTCAATTAGAATTTAATCTGTTGATCAAGAGCTGAGGTCGATTGAAGGTATTTAAAAGTAGTATAAACGCGAATGTTATTAATAATTTCTTTTGCACTATTCGTAATAAGGAACAGAACTTAATAAGCTATTCTCAAATATAGATTAATTTTTTAACCATACGGATTTGTTCACTAAGAAACTAGGCGTTTTTACTTAAGTATATACTTTATGTCTTTGGATTGCTATTTTATTTGAATCAATGAACTAAACTACTAAACATTTTCGTACTTTTTAGATTATGATAATTTACTTAATTACATTTATTAAGCTATAATTAACCTGCTACAGTGCTGAACATTGTATATATTTGTCAACCTTTGGTGACTCGTAACCCAGTTCGTAAAAATATTCGGTTCTCCTGAACATACCACCCGCAGCGGGTCCCAATTTTTTCAATTTCTCTCCGCTGTACATCATTCTAAAATACCCACCGTCAGTCGCGCATTAATAGTCCAGCGAACAGATGTACACCCACATTCATCCCTGTATACACGTACACGCGAATACGATACGAAGCACGCTCTTTAGCATCTATCTTTACCTTTAACTTTTCCAAAGTGAAAACTGGTCGTGGACGGCTTTTTTTCTCTACGTGAAAGCACTATTATGTAGTTACACGCAGGCACTGCCAAAGATGACAACTATATCGGAGATACTGTCACAGTCTCTGCCTTGATCTCACTGGCGTTTACAACGCGACCTTTTCGCGACGTATTTTACACTCGATGTGTGCCGTCTTCCCGAAATGCTTTTATTTCACCAGTGCAACTTTTTACCCCGGCAAGAGTTCGTCCGAGATGGAATTTAACGGAGCCAAGACGAAATAAGTTCACGTTTCGCGTGCGATCGATTTTTTTTTAGAACGTAATATTTTTTTAACTTTTTAATCTTATAATTGACATGCGTATAATTTTTTAATCTGATGGCGTGTACCGACAGAGATCGTTTGGCAGAATGTTTAATAACTGTATAATTTAATGTGAACCTTTCAAATATTGCTTGTATTACAATAAAGCATGAATATTGAATAAATAATGCACACTATTTAGCATAATTATCCATGTCAGTATTAATGAAGCTTTCCGGAATACATTGTGAATTATTAATAAAGTGTATGAAATATTATAAGAGTTGAAATAAACTTTGACCAACTAATTATTAGAAAAAACGATTTTGCTTTTTATTTACGTATAAAGTTGATTATGAAAGTTAAATTAAAAAAAACTGATGTGACAAGATAGCCGAAGTATACACGGAATAACTTACTTTTTTAATATATGGAAGAATGAAAAGTTTTGACGTTCCTATCAAAATGACACTTTAGCACCTGCCTTACTCAATGTTTCAGTTTGCATTCGGTTCGATTAAAGTTTCGAAGTTATGCACATAAAGTGAGTACGTCTAAAAGAAGATTTTTATTTTACTTTAACTTTGCTTTGATGTGATCTAGATAATGCGTAACTTGAGCGCCTATAACATTTATCATCCGTATCTATGTTTAAAAGAAAAAGAACATTATGTAGTTATTGCATTGTTCTAAACCCAGTTTATTCGTTTCTCTCTGACCGATTAAATTTCTCCTTCGCATTGACTCCACTGGAATGTCCGTTCCGTCGTGAAGTGAATCTCGGCGCGGGCCCCAACTGCGCTAGTTATTTAAGGAATTTTCGATACAGCACTTCGCGGTTGGATTTCCAACGAAAGCAGTAGATCGAAAATTTGTATTGGGAAATAAAATGCAGTCTTGGAAGGCGGCCAGGACGGCGTCCCGCTGTTTTCCTTTCGCCCCGATCGTTCCTTTCGACGCCGTGTCGGTGGCCACGCCGATGGCTTGTCTCTTGTGCCTTTGAAATTAAATGACTCGCCGGCGACTGCGCATCGCTGGGTACTGGGCACATAACGCGTGCGTTCACGATTACGGACAATTGCTTGTTTCTTTTTTATTGGCGAAGAACCATTTAGAATTAATTCGATGATACGCGCGATTGAGTTGAAGTTTGACGAAACGAAATTCAAGCAAATTGCTTGTCTCTCATTCGTATTGAAATGGTATAAAAATTTTATTGGTTCACATTTGTGACTTGTAATCGCGTGATTGGAACAGGTTTTACTGAACTATAATACCGTATTATAAAATTTAACAATTTTGTTGATGTTGATTATTTTAATTATATTTCTTCATTGAATAATCATAGTTTTTCCTTAATAATGATTTCTCTTGAAATTTCGTTTATTAGTTTCCTATGAAACAATCGATAATTATGCTAGTTTAATGTAATTAATCAAGTTACACGAACAATTTGAAGTAAATTTTTAGATATTAGCATAATAATCGTTCAATGCACGCACGCAAATGTTTGTGGCCAATGTGGGTGCTAAGCGAAATCGGTATGATTAATGAGCAACTTGTTGACTGTGGAAATCAAATTGAAGCCCGTAAATGTAAATTTAATACAATAATGAGCATTGACTTAGAAATAAGAGTAAAATTAAAGTTTGTTTAGTTACAAGTAATTGAGGAAACCTTGAACATGTTAATAAGTGCATAAATAAAGCAATGAAAGCTATTTTACCGGAACACTTGAAAAGATTCAAAGTAAATGCAAGATTTTATTTGAATCGCGGTCAAATTAATATTTAAAATTTCATCAGCACACCAAGATCCACCGAATTTTAATATTTTTATCAATCTTACTTTAAATCGAGGTGAATATTAAGGCAAAGTTATTGATCTGATAGAGATATAAAATGATTTTGCAGACCGAATAGAAACAAGACTCAATCAAGAGTGACGAAATTCAATCGAAAGTTTGGCGCGTGCGTCTCGCTTAGATCGAATCTCGTTTCATTGCAGCGCTAGCCCTCCTCTCCTCTCTCTCTCTCTCGGGCTGGTGCGCGCGTTGAAAATGGACTGCGCTCGGGCATATAGAGCTGGCTCTTGCTTTACCTGAACTCGACGTATCCATGGTGAAGGATCAGGGCCATAAAGTCGCCCTGCAGATCGTCACGCTCGCCTGCGAGCAGCAGAACACCGTCCCAGGCCTCCGGGCGGAACTCGAGCTCGAGCTGGACGTGCTTGTAGGCCGCGTGGAGGGCGGGAAATGCGAGCCAGCTAAGCCCGGTGAACCGGGGTGACCTCACTTCCGCTTCTGCAACACATCAAGAAATACGAAACTTCACTATACATCTCCTTCTTCCCCCCCCCTCGCTCTCTCTCTCTCTCTCTCTCTCTCTCTCTCTCTCTCTCTCTCTCTCTCTCTCTCTCTCTCTCTCTCTCTCTCTCTCTCGCATACATATAGTACGTTTTCTCATTCGCGCGTTCGCTTTTTCCCGGGGCGTGTCTGCGAACGCGCTATACGGGCAGGTCGTAAAAAAGTTTACGCCGTGAGTATGACGTCTTGTGCTCGCGCGTGAGGCCGCGCGCGCTTTGAATCATCGGTGAAAATTTTTTCTCCCAATATCAGCCCCCTTCACCCACCCCTGGGGGCACCGATGGCTTTTGCCGCCGAAGGAAATCGAGGGTGCGCGTGAAAAATGGGGGCGCATCGGTCTTTGATATAAAATGGCGTTTCATTTTCGCTGGATCATGTAATGGCAAAACATTCGAAATATTTTCGTAGTCATTTTCGTAAGATGTATAGGAGGATATATTTCTTTTAATATTTTAACAAATTATTATATTTCTAGAAATTATGTCGAGTTTATTACTAATTCTTATAGTGATTTTAATAGAGTTAATTGGTTTTTAGAATACTATCTATAGTTAATAGCCTCTATAGTACGGTTTAATATGAGTAATAACTAGTTATTTATCAGTTTTCAATCAATTTCAGCCAATGAACTAATTCAATTGAAGTTCTACAATCAGAATCGTAGCCCATATAACTTCATTTCGTAACTGTTTGAAATAAGTTTAGAAACAGAATGTAAAGATATTATTTTTAAAAGCTATACTGAAAATCGAATCGTCAGTTTATTATGAATTCAAACATCATACTCCTTTCGCAACAGCTTTCTAGGATACTTTTTATTACTCATATCAATTATAAAACCTAATTAATTTACGAATCTTTTCGGGTTAGTAACCGTTTATCGTCTTATGATAGAATTCAAAACACTTCTGGTTATTTTTAAAATATGTGTTGAATCCCAATACGTTGATTCATGATTACTTTCGCAAAAATAATGCATATATTCTTTGAAAGTAACTTGAAATAAAAACAATTCAAAAAGACTTTTGAGTATCAAAATGTGCCTCTGCTTCGCATCTATGCACCTACATACACACGTCGGTCAAACTAATCGATAAAATGTGTGAGGGACAACGTACTCGTCTTCGGTCACAACCACGATGTCACCCCGTCATACGAGAAGTGCGAGAAACTGGAACGTTGGAGGATTCCGCGGTGCTTCGACTCTCTATCACTTTGCCGAGAAATCGACGCAAGACAAAGAGAGGGCGATACCTAGAAAGAGAAAGGGAGGAAGAGAGCCAGAGGGAAGGAGGTTAAGGTGCGATTTATCATTGGACTTTGTGGCCGACGAATTCGTGGGATTGAGCGCGCGTACCAGCGGAAGGACGCGATACGCGCTGTATAGCTATAGCAGGATCTGGACAGCGGAACGGTCTGGCTCGTCTCGCGCATGTGGAGGTGCAGCGAGTAGTTGAGCTGAGAGATACATGGATCAAGAAGTTGCGGTAGAGCGGGTAGGGCAAAAGAGAGGTAGAGAGAGAGTAGAAATTGCGGCGTTTGCTGGAGGGATACACCGGCTAACTCACAGCGCGTTTTATGAATTGCTGCGCTCCGGTATTGTTGGGTTAAACTATATTGTATGTACGACTGCGAACTCAATAACCAGGAAATTAATTTCTCAGCGTAAGACTTTGCAGGTGCAATGTAAAAAATTATAGAATTTCTGTGGTAATATTTTTACTTTTTATTTTCGTAAATAAGAGTTGATCTTATTTTGTATTAAACGTACAAATTTTTATATTTTATATAAACAGAAGTTTGCGAAATACGTACAAATTGATGTTTGTACAGAATATATACACAATAAGAAAATTAAATGCTTTCTGTCAAACCCGTGTATGTGAAAAACATTCAACACCCAAAAAAGAAGGTTTTGGCAAAAAAACCGTTTCCTATAATGAGTTGCTCGAAATCTTTACACTCCATTTCGTCTTTGATTGATCAGCCAATTAGAGGCTAAAACATATGCAAATACAGATGAATATCTGACATCCATTTCCTGGGAATAAGAGGTTGTATGGAATTGTTTAAAAGAAATATTTAAATGACTAGCGAATAAACAAATTAATACGTGGATTAAGCTGGATTTTCATCATTCAGTCCGAGATTCATCACGCTGGTAATTCTTTTATAAATGGAAATGAATGGAAATGGATTATCCATTTTCTAGTAGCTCTTTTAAACACAATTTTTTATAATAATCCTTTCTCGGTACACTAATTATGTATCTATTTTAATTTTCATATCAGAAAATTGCATGAAGTTACATATATATAATGTATTACAAAAGTATAGTTTTCTATTCGAATACAACAAATTTTTTATCTCCTCTTTCCATTCTGACAAGCCATACAAGAAAACATCGAAACGATAAATGCATTACAATAGACACGTACCAGTATCTCATACATCTAACCTATTCTCGATTCATCGTCTCTCGAAACCTATTGGAAATAAAATATTATCATCAATGGCCATTTACGTCCCATGACATCGTCATCAACACCCCACTTCCATTACGTAATTCCCTACCCTTATTTCTCCTTTCTCAACAATAGTCCGCCCCCTTTCTTACTTTGTATGCCAGTACATTTTTTGTCTCGCTTTGTACAGACGAAATTTTTGCGTCCTGCCTAACAAAGAAGCGCTTCCCGTCTCCGCCCCTCCCCTCCGCGCTCGAGGAGAATAAAAGAAAGAAAAGGGGAATGGCATTCGAGAAGATAAAGGAAACGAGGATCTAGCGAGGAAAATGAGCGATTCCGCGACTACTTTAAAGGGCTCGCGTCGTTGTCGGATAAGAGACAGAGGAATTCGCCGGCGGTCGAATGAGAAAATATCGTCGTCGTTTCCGAGAGGGAAAAGATCAGGAAGAGGAGAGGAAAAAAAATCAACGAGTCCACCGCGCATCTCGACGTCTTTCTCCCCATCTCTCCTCGCAACTTTTGCGCGCGTAGGAGGCAAAGTCGTATCAATCACGCGAAAAGAAGGATCAGAAGACGAGCATCCCGGGGATCGTGCGTGCATGTATGTGTGTGTGGGGAGGTGGGGGGTGGGTGTACGAGTGCGTCGACGATAAATCAGAGGAGGATGGAAAGAACGAAAAAAGTTGCGGAGTGGCGTGCCAGAGATGAAAGTCTTGGCTTTAGTGCGTGACTGTCGCATAGTATACGCGAGAAATGGAAACTCGATGGGACGTGAGCGCGCGAACGTACGTTTTTCAGTGTATATCTTTTATGCGCGCATGCGCACGTCGGCTGCGAAGGGACGAGAAAAAGACAGAGGCGGAAATTCGAGCTCTCTGTTTCATTTTACGCGGATAAGCAGATTTTGAGCCCGATGGCTTGTGTGTATGGAAATGGATAAAAGTCCCTCCCTCCACCTACTTCCCCGCTGCTCCGTATTGATTTCTTTTCTTTGCCTCTGTTGTGTAAACTCGAGTTATTGAAATTGTATTATGCTATGTTTTGCGCTGCTAATCTTTTGATCTGCGAATTTTCACGAATGAATTCTAGTGCGATTCTGTTTTCGTAAACAAGAAGAATATGCGTGCTGCTTCCTCAACGAGGTAGCTTTGGGACAATGGAAGAAATTTTCGACACTAAGAATCTGCCATTTTCGAGAAAACTTTTGTTCGTACCTGCGAATATATACATATATGTATGTAGGTGCGTATGTGGATATGTATATGTGTGTAAAAGATCAACTAATTTTTATGAAACACAGACATACATCGAATAATAAAATAAATCCATTGTTCTGTAAGTTTCAGGTCAAAGTTGAAATCCATTTTTGCATAATTTGTTATTCTTGGTATCAATAGTTATGAAATGAATAATGGAATTGAATGAAAAATAAAGTTCGAGAAAGCTATTTTAATTCCATTGTCAATTTAATGGAATAATAAATTAAGTTCGATGAAGCTAAGCGCCAATAAATTGGGATCAGCGGTTTTTTTCTTTAATAAAGTTTATAATTATCTCAATGATGAGTGAATAAAGAATGCCAACTAAATCGTTATAGTGGACTTTTTACCAAGTTATGATGAGCATTCAATCATTCTATATGTAAATAGATTTCTATTGTAACAAAATAGAATAAAATAGAATGATAAACAATTGATATGGGAACGTACAATACCCGAAAATATATATATATCATTCAATAATAAATGCAATTACTATAAAACTAAATGAAAAATAGATAAATGAAAAAATCATTCGATACGTCTTTACACATCAACCGCTATTTTGAAAATTTATCGAAACGTATTTCAAACCAATAAAGTACCCCAAGCTTCGCGCGAGCTACAGATTTAATCTTTACAGGCGCTGCTCCTCCTCCAAACCCGTGAAGAACTTCCCAATCTCTTCGACGAAAACCGCCTAGAGACATCAGCTAGCGCATGGGGAAGGGGCAAAAGAACGTTCGCGAAGGGGCGCGCGCGCGCGAGAGAAAAAGTGTCCACGAGAGGGCAATCTCGAGGCGCGAAGTGCTCTATTTCAGCCTTTCTCCAGCCGAAGTGGAAGTGCTCGGTATGGGAATAGCGCCAATTGTGCCGAGGCGCAAGCCGCCCGGGCAACTGACTTATCGCGGGCGCCTCGCGCCCCGTCCCAATTGGCTCGCCGAGATATTGCCAAAATAAGACGAGCGAACTCGAAAGTTTCGATCGTTCGCCACTGTGTGTGGGTGTGTGTGTATATAGCACATCGCGCCTTCCGGGGATCATACGCCGGGACTGTTATAGCCGGCTGTTAGGCCTCGATGACGAGGAGTAAACAGCCGGGAATGCGCGAATTACGAGGGCCCGGGAATATATCGTGCGTATATATTATGTGTGTGTGAGTGTTTGTATACACCCTCGTAATATAGGCGCTCCCGCGCCGACGCTTTGTTATGATGCAGGGGAGCGGCCAGTTTACGAGGCACAGTTTTTAGAGAGAGAGAGAGAGAGAGAGAGGGGGGCAGGAGGGCGGAAGGTCGTTTGCCCGGAAGCCAGTCTTGTCCGCGCGCATAAATTTAGTAAGTTTATAATTGTCGAGCGCGCGGGCTTTTGGAGTTTCAAGCGTGAGCCGGTTAGAGCATCATTGAGCTTAAATTACGGTGTAATTCGGTGATTATGGCTTCATAGAAGTGAGTTCTGTCACTGGAGGTTGTAGGGGAAAATTTGATCATAAAATTCGTTGTTTGCTGTTAAAAAGAACATTTTACACGAGGATCAAGTAAATTGTATATTTATATTTATGTTATGTATGAAAAAGTTTTTTGGAAAGTAAATACCGCTACCTTTTACGAAAATGTAAAACGTTCATTTGGATATTGCTATGAAATTGCGTGGATATGGATACTAAGGTATGCCGTGTGAGCAATTTTTCGGTATTTTCGAAAACACGCTTTAATGCGTGTAAATAACTCATTTTAGAGCATACGTTGCTTAGTCAGAATTTCATCAAGTATTTAAACACTATATAGGGAAAATATTATCTTCTTAAAATAGTAGTGCGTTTAAAATGATAATTCAATGCATTATAATTATATGATTACGTATATGCATTTTAAATAACGTATAATTTCCGCTGCGAAAGTAAAATCCAATAAATTGCAAAGTTTGAATAGACTTTCAAGATTAAGATTTGAGAATAAGTTAATGAGCATTAGCCTTATTAATTAAAGTGTTTCCGCTTACTTCCAATTATAGCAACGATCTCGCTGAATTTTTTCACACGGCCAATAGTATCAGAGCAACTTTGAATCGTCTAGAGCAAAGTTCGCTCCACTTGCATATTTTATGCTTAAGCTCTTGCTGCACAATAAGCTGCAAAAAGCATGCTATTTTCTTCTTGGAATTTTAATATCCGTTAAACTGATTCCGCTCGTTGGAGCAAGAGAAAAAGAAGCTTTTCTACTCGCGCGTACACAAGATGCTATTTTTAAAATACCCCCGACATCCTTTCGAATCCCTTTAACTTTATAATACGATTTGCCTCTTAAAATATCGAGGCACACGGCCACCGAATTTTCAAGCTCCTAGGCCTTGCTTAAATATCTTTAAATTGTTTTCTTTTCTTCCCCATCGCTTTCCTACTCGCGCTGCTTTTCCCGAGGCTTGTCACGAGCCATCAAGCGGTAGAAAAGGGCCAAGTAACGATCCTGCTTTTTTTTTCTTTCTACGTGACGTAAATTTGATTGATCGTGGCGTGGGCGCACGAGGACTTTGCTTCATGCAAATTAATCTCTGAAAGCTTAATGACTATCTACCTGCGGGCTCTGGAATATAAGTTCGTCATATTTTACTATATCAGATTTCATATGTTTTAAAACATTCGGCTTAAAAGCATAGAAATTATTTTTAGTTTACGTAAAGATTTTATATACATTTCTTATTTTAGCGGTTGTAATAATTTTCAACGTTAAATGACGAATAGTAACTGTAATATTTTATTATTTCAATAGGGTCTGTTACAAATTAAACTTTAATTCTTTAGTTGATTCAAATAAGCGCCTGTGTATTTCAAAATATTAGCGCGATATTTTTATGTCTAATTTTATTTGGTACGTGACATTTTTCCAGAATTTAAATAAAAATGCGAGTTATATAGCACATCGGGGAATTGAATAAATTCTAGTCGCCGGCGAACACGGCATAAAAGTGTAACGGCGGACATTTTTTTCTTATCTCCACATCTATCGATTATTTGATCAACTGGAGTACCTAACGCGCAGGACTCCGTTCAACCCATGAACTCGCCTAGTCGCTCGGAATTTTTCGAATTATATTCCGCAGAAAATATTGTTATCCAATGCTACTACCGTTATAGAACTCGATAATCTTTTTTTATTTACTTATTGGAAATATTTAGTGTATTTTAACGACGAGGTATTTGTCGATGTTTATATTGTAAGGTTTTTTGGTCACTTATAAATCACAGTTTATCACTTTTATTCATCTGTAATATACGTAAAATGAACTAACATTAAAGATGTACATAATCTAAGAATTACTTGTGAATGATACAGCCAAGTTTTGTGAATTACATTTTATTCATTATTTTATTTTAGGTACTTGTAAGAAAATATTACAGAAATAAATTTAGCTGTGACGTTGACACATTTTCATATTTGCAAAAAAAAACTCAATATTACCTTATTGTTTTCACCAGGTCACCCGAGAATATACGTAGAGATTGCTTATAAATATTTGTTCCCTATTCAATATTTGTTTAAATCACTATACTTTTGTTATTATTAAGGAATTTGATATTATAATAATGGATTGACTTTTTTTACATAAACGAAACAATTACAACTACTCAAATATCAACAACAACTGAAAATACAAGCATTCCAAACGGCGATTAATTTTATTTTTTAGTAATGCAAGACGACGGTGAATGTAGGTCAATCAAGAATAATCCATTTATTTGAAGTTATTTAAAAAATGGATATTTTATACCTTTTACACTATCTGCATTAATTTATAGCTAGGGTATGCCTTTGCACTTTGGACAATTTTATTATCCCAAAGTTACCAAGTACACCGAGAAATCAGAAACAAGTCAGTCGACAACGCAACCGCGTTCAATCATTCACGCTGCAGACTTTGCCTACCCCCC
>JAPYZO010009264.1:1226-11751 GCA_030522905.1 Torymus flavipes | reverse complement strand
GGGCTAAATGGCTGGGGTTTGAAAAGAAGGGCTTTTTTGACATTTTCTTAAAAAGTAAGAAGTTGCTCTAAAAAAAGTAGTCCACTCGATGGACGCTGTTCAGCGGCGGATCTTCATTCTATATGCTATTGTATACATATTATATACGTTGTCCCGAAAGTGTGCTCGAAAAAAAATTTTCAAATCGCGATTTCGGGCAGTTCTACTTATTTTGAAGTTATACTATACTTTTAACAAAAATGAATGAAACTTATAAATAATTTCAGATTCAGTAATCGTCTAAATTAAAAAATGTTAACATGCGCTCTGACATTTTATAAATTGTTGTTGGATGTACGATCTGTTGCTCACAAGCTTAATAAAAAAAAGAAACAATATAAATAAATTCTCGCTGTCATCGTGTTCGTATGATTAAGATTTTTAACCAAAGGAAAACAGTCTATTGTAGAGGGACACCGAAGAAATTGAAGCCACGCCGCTGCATTGTAATTATGCCGAATTGAATCGGTCGCCCACGCGTTTAAGAGCCGTGGGATACATATGCGACGGGATCGAAACACTTATTAAGCGAGTTTACTGAATGGACGATCGTGCGTATAAGAATAAGTTAGTTGTTTTTACTAAAGCATCACTTATTTATGTAGGTATTTCATGAAAAATTGAAAATAGAAATTAATATAAAAATCGACCTTATCACTTATTTTAGGTATAATTAATTACAAGAAAATGTACGCGACAATTCACTTCATACATTATATCCTATTACACACTTCTCAATAATTATTAACTTGCAAATGATTATAATAAAATAAAAAAACTGCGAATACGTACATAATTACGCGTCATCGTTGCACATCCCGAACCAAAATGAAACTATATAAGTATTCCTTCTCCACTTGGACCGTCATAACATTCGCAACCGCCTCGTAAATCTGCATAACCGCGCAGAAT
Organism: Torymus flavipes; assembly: GCA_030522905.1. Classification (NCBI taxonomy): domain Eukaryota; kingdom Metazoa; phylum Arthropoda; class Insecta; order Hymenoptera; family Torymidae; genus Torymus; species Torymus flavipes. The sequence goes on along the minus strand of JAPYZO010009264.1, from coordinate 10,800 downwards.
TTCGCAGTTCCACTCCGCGATCTTTCTCCAATAACCTCCATCAGTATCGAACCGAACGGAAAAAGACGAGCCCCGCAGCTAAATGAAGTACCGTTCCCGCTCTTCTCTCTCCTCCAAAAAATATATCAGCCGCGCACTGCTCCACAATAAACAATGTCACTCTCTCGCTTACACACGTGTCTTACCCTACATACGACGCCGCCGCTGCAACAATAAAAACCCGCGCAGCCGCGGCGAAAAAGACAAACCGTTAACGAGAGAAACGGCCGTTTATTGTTATGCATATGCCCCTCCTTTACGATCTCACCCGTCGTCGCTGTCCTCGTCGACGCGCCGGCAATCCCTCCGATATTTTTTGCCCCTCGAAGGCGCGGGGAATTTATTGGGGCTACCGAGCACGCGGTATCTTTCGCCTCCTCAGTAGTCGCCCGCGCGCGTTGCACGCGTCATCCTCGCTTTTACGAGAAAGTAATTGCCCGATAATTATTTCGGGCGCGGGCAAAAAGCGCCGCCGCCGTCGCCGCCGCCGCGTTATTGCGCGATATGCGTACATATACGAAGGAGAGGGGAAAAAGGGATGACGGCTTTTACGGCGCGTAAACGACCGGCGCCGCGCCGGCAAAAAACGCTAATGCGAGCGCAAGCGCATATATGTGTGTATGTACGCGGCGCGTACGTGGGTTGACTCGAGCTGTAGGTATACTATACGCGTATATATTTTTGCGAGGTTGAAAGGTTGTGTGTGTATGTGTGTACCCGCGCGTTGTCTCGAATTGGAATTTAATGGCCGACCTGGGGCTTTACTTTTCATGGGTTTTTGCGAGGCGATTTATTTACCGGAACGTTTGGTGTAACAGAAAGGTCTTTAATGTATGTCGAGCGCTGGCAGTTGTAGGTGGGTCGTAATCTTTTGAGCTTCTATAGATTTATTTTATAATGACTATAAATTCTGATTACTAATTTATAGGGAATAATATTATTTTGTTATGATATTTTTCCATTAATGAACTATAACATATTATTATTTCCAATCAATTGTACATTTTTTAAGTGCTTCGAGGTGGCTTTCAAACTGGAAATCTTTTATTTCTATATGTATCTCCTATCAATAATGTAAGATGACTTAATTGGTTAGCTGATTAAGGAAAGCTAAATGACTGTATTTTTGTACCTGCATTTTTGCACCAAATGATAATATTGAAAGAGAAAAATCATAATAAAGACTTTGGATGAAAATTTATTGTCCTCATAAAATTATAGATTAATTTAGTGTTACAAATTCTATAAATAAATAGAAAGTAAAAAATCTTTGTTTGCTTCTTTTCATTCCTACCCCTTTACATTAATTGCAATAAATATGTTCATTTTATTACTTTAGTATGTGAACCAAACGTCGTATCATACGGTAGATCAGTAATAAATTAAAATTCTTTTAGAGGATAATAATAATAATTTTAAGACAGTATGAGTGTTGACAGATTCCCTGCATTCAGGCGTTCCATAGCACTTTCTATACTTTTGATCTTAGCCTAAAGGCCGAGAATTAGCGATGCTTATAATCCCCAGAAAGCCGTTTTTTAATTGCAAAATCGTTTTCGCAAAGAATTATCGTCTTCGGAGAAAAGTACTAGATAAAGAAAATATTATATATTTTAATATTACTAGTCATCTCTAAGCGCATCGCGCGTCTTACTTGGTTTTTGTAACCCAGCAGCCCATTACTCCCACCAACCAAATCACGAATAATTTGATGAAATTTTTAAAATCATGTGATTCAAACTTCTAACACCTATATCAATAATATTTTTACAGCGATTTAACGAAATTTAAAATGTTACTATTACAAAGTTTTCATCGTAAGTGTATAATTTAAACATTATTAACATGACCGAGACGATAAAAAGGAAACAATAAGCCTCAATCGCGAAATAACAGTCACACCGATCTCACCGCCCACGACTCTCGCGAAATTAAAAACCACCTCCTCCGCACTCAATACCTCCGAAAAATCCGTGTTACAGTCCCCCCTACCAAAAAAGGAAGAACAAAAAAAACAACCGCGAAACACCAACGCGCCGACGAATTAATACTAATACACCTGACAATCTCTCCCGGCGATAAGGACAAATGACCGGGCGTGTGTGTACGGCGCGCTTATAACGGTGCCGCCACCGCCGCCGCTCTCTTGTGCACACACGCGCCGAAAGCGATGTAGGTACTCCGGAAGAGAGAAGAGGGTCGAATTTTCGCGAGGAGGTTTATCTGCGCTGGCGATCGACCTCTCTCTCTCTTTTTCTTCTTTTCGTCGCCGCGCCACGGTACGAGAACCCCGATGTATAAATTGCCGCACGCGCACGCGGCGCGTTATCCCTCCGAGGTATCGCGGCACACACTTGTCTCTCTCTCTCTCTCTCTCTCTCTCGAGGTCTCCGAGAAATTTCGGGGGAAAAAATGGGGATTTAGTGAGTTTCTGGTTTAATAGACGTGGATTGATTTTGTGGGGGCAGCTGCTGGCGGAGCACGGAAATTAGTTTGGGAACGGAGCGCGGAGAAATGTAGGAGGCTGGAATTTTGTCTCTCATTAGAGCTGATGAACTTTATCTTGGTGCGGTGAATGAATTCCTTGAACTAGGTGAAAAATATTGATGATGGTATCTTTGCTGTGGTGATTTCGTGGTAACTGGTTAAAAAACTTTGTTTAGCAGGTAGATGTGGAAGAAAATAGACGTGCATTAGTAAGTAGTAATAGTCGAAACTGTAGATAAGACGGTTGATTTGTTTATGTGAACTGTTTCTGAAAAATAGGAGTACTAAAATTTCATTCAAAATAGTTTAACATCAACCTTGAATCATTAGTGTACAGGATAGTAATTAAAAAACGTATAACAAAAATGAAAATTATAAAAATAAAGGTTAAAATCAAAGTACCCTAATTTATACCATCAAAACTTGTATATCTACATCAAATAAAATTTGACAAACAAAACCCAGACATCAACCAACCACTACACGCCTCAACCAATTACACTCCCCCGAAAGAATGACATCGCCCTCTTCTTCCACCTCCCGTCGATTTTCATTCGCCATGCGACATCCACGCGTGCGCGCATCTCGTCTCAGCCTCCGCACTGCAGCAAAACCAGAGCGAGCGACGTAAATCGCGAATATATTTATATATTTCCGCGAAAGCAGCGGCATCCCGCGCCCGTGGGATATATAGCCCGAGCGAGAAAGAAGATATAGGCGCACGGGGAGAGAGAGATAGAGCGCAAGAAAATGAAGAAAATCAAAGTCGTCGTCGCCGGCCTCTAACCCGTTATATTTCGGAGCTGCGAGCGCCGCGTGAGCGTAATATCGCGCGCGCTCTCTTCGTTAATGACATGCGCGAGTTGCTCGGCCCTGCCGCAGGGGATTTATGGGGACGGCTGTGTGGGGATTGCGGAATGATTTCACGGCTTGTACAATGCGCTAAACTTTCGGGTTACGTGTTTGCAAATTAGCGCGGGAGCGGGGACTTCTTGAGTCTTGACGGGAAAGGGAAAGGGTGAGGTGTAAATCATTGGTTGTGACGTTGGGCGGATTTGATGCACTTGTTCTTGTGCATTTTAGGTGGTATGAGACGTGATTTATGCAGTGCTGAAGAAAAGGAAACATTTCAGATGAAGGGTAGATATTTTTATTTTATTTTATAATTGAAAGAATGTCTGCTGAAATGGAACTAAAAAATTAGATTTCGCGTACGGAAATTTGTATTTTAGCTATGAAAATCAATATAACTGTAGTTAATTATAAAACTTTGCAACATCTTATGAATGAACTTTACGTATTTTGCTAAAAAGCCTACCCAAACAATATGTTGCCCAGAATATAATCGAAACAATCTCGACATTCAAGGCTAGATAAAATGATAGCAAAACTAATTTCAAGATAGAAACGAAATCTTGTTCAAACTATATATCTAAAGCAACACTGATATTTGATTGTATCAGATTTAAAATCCCTTTTACACAGCAGCACCATTCTTTTTTCGCAACTCCACAAACCGTTCAACCACACAAATCAACTACCACAGGACATCCTTCAAAACCACACTCGCACACACACCTATATACACGAAATCATAACCCTACACGCCGAGGGGCGAAGATTAACGTGCATTACGGCTAATGCATTTTACATGGACGTTTGTCACGCGGGCGACTCCTTCGCGCTCGCAAGATTTTCGGCCAGGCGCCATGCGTCATCGGCCCTTTAAAAAACCACGTACGACACATTCGCACACTTCGCAAGGTAAGAAAGAGAGAAAAGGCCGCGGCGCGAGAGGGAAGGCCGTAGATTAATCAGCGTTATCGCGGCGCACGGCTCGTAGACATGCCTCCCTCCGGGTTGTAAACATCGGGGCTTATCTTCGCGCGGGAACTAGAACCCGCTTACAAAGCTCGCGCGCAGACGGAAGTGCCAGATGTAGTTGTTCTCTCGCGCGCGCCGCGGGTGTACACGAAGCTTGTTGTAGCCGCGAGTGTATTATATGTATGCGCAGGCGTTTGGGTGGGTTTCCGAGGTTGCGAGGTATAAACGAGAATTGAATGCGTAATTAAAGGATTAGGTGCTTACTGTTATAACGTTTGTGATGAGGGTTTTTTTTTATTTTTTAAAACGAGGGTATTTGTGGTGGTATGTAGTAGGGTATTTTGTAAAAGAAATTTTCAAAATTAAAGTTTTTATTTTTAAGGTTAACGGTTGAGCTCTTCGCTAAAACTGGTCAAAAAGACAAATGGAACATAATTTTTTTTTATAAATACTTATGTTGTGATAGAAACCAATACCGAAACAATTTTGAACCCTGGGTACTCGGTTTCAGAAAGTCTTTTGACTTTTTTATCCCATACTTCTTTTATCAATTTTCTATGTTTCATGATGATTCTTATACCATCAAAAATAGGTCAAATATTTCTTAATCCTCTTTGAATTACTTATATTAAAAAACAAACCGAATGAAAATTCAATTCTCAAACAAATAATTATACACTTTATATATTTTTTTTCATTTTCTCACATAGTAAATATCCAAATAATTCTTGAATGTTAATACTCTACGATCTATATATAAATAATTTGTGACATGATAAATCGACATAACTTAAACATAAAAGCCTCATTGAACAATACTTATACATACACCTTTGTAACATAAATAACAATATTAAAATTTTAAACGCAATAATTTATCACTGTTAACTTCATTTCCTTTACTTACAAGTCAAACAACCCAGAAAACCTTGCACGTCCCAGTCGTCCTTGCAAATACTTCAGCTTCAATTAGTCAACCCACCGACGAACCTTCTTTATTAATATCACTCGCACACATACTTCCCTGAAATCTGTACAGCCTTCTCCGTCCCTCTTCACGACGGCGGTATTAAAATTCCCCGGAGCCTACTTTGAAAAGAAGGGAATCGCCAGTTTAACGATCAGCGTTGCGGTCGCGCGGAGTCACCCAACGACGACGACGACGACGCGGATGCTTAATACGTCGACGCGGCGTCGGCTCCTTTGAGGTCTTTCGCCTAATAAATTAATCTATTAGCGCTGGGCCTCCGTCGCTCTCGGGGTAATCCTCAATTAGGACGAAATTGATTACGCCGGATTAATGCAGCGGCGGCAGCAGCCTACGCGAGCGGCGCGGCTATCTCTCTGCATCGCGCGTACGCTGCCGCTCGTTTCTATTTGCGTGGGGAGGAAAGAAAAAGGAATATGTCGTGGGTGATTTTTTGGATTGCCAGTGCGGATGTGTGGGTTGTATCGGAGTGGATCTTCTTTCTGCCTTCGCTGAAATCGTTTCGTGTGGATGAAATTGAATTGGATTATATCTTTTTTATTTTTCTCGTACGGTTAACGGGATGTGAAAGCATGCGTAGAGGTATGCCTTAGGGGGTTTTTAAATTTTAAGGAAAACATTTTTAAAAAACATGCATTTTTAATAATTTCTACATCAATTTTTTGAAGGCATTTGTAAAATTAGTAATATATCAGAAATGATTTATAGGAAGTGGTAAAAGTGTTATCTTTGAGAAAGTCTATATAATGATGCAGAAACCAGGAAATTCGATAATATTTTTTACCGATTGTGAGGCACCTGATACAAAGCGTTTTTATTCTTATTAAATAATACTTAAATACAAGAAATTGATGAAATTTTGAAGCTAATAAAGCAGAGATCTAATTTTTATTTTACATCCGCTTAAATTAGAAGTGACGCGAAATATGATAGAAAAACCTATTTCAACCTATTAAAGATGCGTCGTTTCCCTTGTTGCTCGCGAGTCACTTCGTATCTTATACACTTGCCAATCCTTAATTTTAATCGTTTTACATAGTAATATTTTTTAAATTTACAAAAAAGATCAAATAATTTACAGCAATGGCTACATTATAGCTTGTGCAGTAAACTATTTGTAAATCTGTCGACTATGATACATCAACGTTACTTAATCACCCTCTAATTATTAAAAACCATCGTAAATACTCCCAACAAAAATCTACTAACCGGACATTTATCTATTCGCCTCCACCGTTTCCCTCAACTCGCGCATAATTAACTTTCCACGCTCTCCGTTTCTTCAAACGTCCTCGCGTTTTTACCCATAGCCTTCCCCTCTTTGTATGTCCTTCTCCATCTCAACCCGCACGCGTACGCACGTCGGAAATTTCGCGTTCTCCCACGCTTAAGGGGACGTGCAACAAATTGTCCTCCCGGACCGCGGCGCGTTCGAATATCGCGCGGCGGCGCGGCGAGAGAGTCCAGCAGAGCGCGTGCGCGCGATTCATAAATCAGGAGATAAGATCGCGCTTACGATTATGGATGTTATCTCCGCGCGATCTCTCTCTCTTTTTATCTCTCTCTTTCTCGTCGGCGGCAGCGTTTTTTACTCGTTTGTTTTTTAATTAAGCGATCCTTCTTTATTACGTTGGACGCGGTTAATAGCAATTAGATAGAATTAGGGGATACGCGATATGACCGTCATTAGTCTTGAGCGCGTGCGGTTATGTTCATCGATAATATTTTCGTTATGAGCGAGGATGTGGTGTAGCGTGTCGTGGTTATTGATTAGAGAGAGGTTTTGAGGTATCGCTTTTATATACGGGAGGCCGGAGATTGTCATCTGCCGCGCTAATAAGCTCGCGTTGATTCGAAAAAATTGATGGCGTTTTTTTATTAATCGCACGTGGTACTGCGGGATTGAATCTGATAATGAAGGATCAGTGTATGCCGACGCCTATTTACATTGATGAAGGGAACGATAAAAATTTGAATTATTTTTTATTCATTTTTATCGCGAATTCATATTGTTTTAATATACATTTTTCATTATTTTTCGTTTAGAATACAGTTTCAAGTTCCGTTTTTACTAACCGAAGAATACAAGACTTATATAAGAAAATTTATTTAATTCCTAGATAATAAATTAAGTATTCGGAAATTATTGCTATATACCTTATTACCTATACATAAAAACAATTAATCGCATCCAAAGAATACGAAATATTTTAATTACATAAAATTCTTTCAATTGAGATTTCAAAAATTACCCGGACATATACACTTCAGGCAGCTTTAAATTAATGATCGCGCCTCTTATCATCCTCGTAAAACTATTCATCCAACCGAGCAGCATGAGAACCTCATGAATGATGCCGACAACCCTCGAAACACATTTCAAACACACTCTCTCATCACCGAACTATGCAAATACCTTCGGTGCCGCGCGTTAAAAATCCATCGGAGTTACACCCAACCCGCGTTTCGCATACCTCGCGAAAATTACGCGGCTACATATTTATCGATTCAGCGCGCGGATCTTCGCTATGATAAAACGAGAGCTAACTCGATAAGCTCGCTCTCGCGCATTGCTCCTGATGGTTTCTCATAGGGGAGTGTATATATATGCAACCGCGTATGTGCGTGAGAGGCGCAATCTTAATCGCGCGAATTAGTCAGCGAGCGGCGGACTAATCGAGTGTATGCGCGCGCGCATGGCTTATAATACGCCAGCTCGATTTGTCCCGCCGAGATGCAAAGGGCTGCCGACGCGAAAAGTGGTATAATATTTTCGTTTTTTTCTTAGATGATATGTGCTACTGAAAATCAAGCGTCGAAAGTTATTGTTTTAGAAAAGTTATTGCATCTGTAAAATATTTATATATTTGTATAACGTGACAGTGCTTATACACAGAAGTTACGTAAAAGTGTAGAAAAATTTCTTCGAGAACGTTATTAATTTATTCAAGATAACTATCGATGATTTCAGATTTCCTTGCTGGTGCTAATATATTTAATTGGCTTTTTTACCTCGCATAATAGATGCAAAAATTACCATCACGCGGATCCTTCAAAATGAAATACTAAAGAACCATTGGCAATTTACGATCCAACTGTCTCATAACTGATTTACAGTATCAGACTAAGATTCCAAACGAAGATTCATATACTCGAAAAACATAACGAATGGCAAACTCTTACAGCGATATCTATACAAAAATCATCATCTTCGCCTCACAAAATCGCCAATAGATATACCTCGCCGACCGCGCAAAAATCGAGGGCGCGGGCTAAATCTACCTCGTAAAAGCACCATAAATCATTCGAATCTATCCCGCCGCAGTATAGTACTTTTCTAAAATATTTGCAAAACAAATATATAGTAAACAAGAAGTGAGAGAGAGAGCCCACCGCGCGGCTAATAATACGCGCTCGCGAGGTAGCTAGCGCTTGATTTGCTTCCTCGTAAAACTCGCCGCGGCAAATCAATAGTCATCAGTCATGCACGTCGCTTCTTCTCGCGCGCGCACACGCGCGTTAAATTGCCGCGAATCGGTGCACAGCAGAGAAGTAGCAACAGCAGCATATACCGCGCCCCGCAGCTATGTACGAGAGCGGTGCACGCATACCCGACAACTCATTTTCTCCAGTACGAATTTTTGTTGCATTAGGCGAATTGCTTCGCTCTGCGCCTACTGTTCGTTATGGTTGGGATTTTTTTCTTCTCAGTATAGGTAGGTTGGACTCAAAGTGGTTGGTGATTTATAGTAATTATGAATTATAATTATAAAGCGAATTGTTGGAATTGCTGGTTGATTATATTTAAAAATATTGGAATGTTTATTAGTTGCTATATTTATCGCTCTTGATATTGTAAGCATTTGTTATTGGTGATGGATGTGGAAGTTATTGCAAATAATTTAATATGAAATATCATTAAAGTGCAATATAATTACTTACAATTTCGTTATATTACTCATAACGACTATTCGCGCAGGAACGCATCATTTGCACTGCGGGCGACACATAGCACATGCCAACACATCATGTTCGCTATTTAGTTTTGTAAATGATGTTCTTTCATTTAATTGAATATTCTTAATAATCACTGTTAATTGTGATTATTATATAATTATGGCCCCTGAAGTAATTTCTCATATTTATATACAATGAATTACTCACCAAGCGTTGATAGTTCAGATAAAACTCGAGAGTAAATCAGATATAAAATACATCGTCATATTATATAATTTA
>JAPYZO010009262.1:880-13425 GCA_030522905.1 Torymus flavipes | reverse complement strand
TATATATTCAATTACAGTTAGATTTACAAAAATCTATATATGATTGAGTTTACTTTATCAGCATTGAGAGGAAAAAGAAAAAGATCAAAAAATACATACTCTGTGAACTGGAGACGGCGGCTCATCTTCGTCTTCCACACCTGGGGTCCACAACCGTGATCAGCACCGACAAAAAAAGAAAAAAACAATGATTATCGAACAAACCATCCTCCACCGGTCTATCTCTCCTAACGTGTCTAATCTTGTGTAAAAAAAACCGTCACGTGTGCGTGCGTATATATACATTATTGTATGGTGTTCGTAATAATTGCGTGAGTTTTCGTATCCTTGTCTGCAGTATTGCGTTGTACGAGTGTGTGACTCTGTATCATACTTGCCGTTACCGTCGTGAATCCATTTGACCGAGCGCTTCTTCCGGTTGACGTACATCGACTGTCCCTTGCTCTTCACGTTCTTCACGTCGCTCAGGGAATTCGAGATGCGCCGCGCCAGCTCCACCTGGTCCTCCACCGTCGGGTGCGTCGGCGCGTAAAAGTACGACGAGGCGTACATTTTTTCTGCGAAGGGGCGCGACACACGCTTAGTTTAGCTTTTATACTCTTTTAACTATTATACGGCGACGTTTGATTTTGATTCTTTTTTGCTTTTTCAGGTTTGATGAAAGGGGATTTTTAGGTTTGGTATAGAGTGAATTTTTTATACAAGCGTGAGAAAATGTATTTGTACATGTTGCGATCGCGAAGCTGATTTATAACGTTTCCCGTGCGCGATGGAACAACTTGGAGCTGCGCCAGTGCGCTTTGTTAGTCTAATCGTTTGATTACATTAGGCACTTGGAGCTTTGAAAATATATATATAGTTTAGTCTGGATCGCGTTTGAAAATCGTCTTGCATTAATTCGTATATGTCTTTTACGTAAAGGATTCTATATTTCTCCGCGGGCAGCTATATTCAAAAATCCACTTTTAAACAAACTCAATATGAAGTTATTAGACGTATGGGAGTTTGAAATTAACAGATAGAACGATTGATTTACATAATAATGGCATTTTTAAATGAATTCACAGTGTTCACGGAAAGTAAGACATTTTTATCATTACCTAACCAATAGTAATCGGTTAAACATGATTTCATTTTTCAATATCATGATAAAAGAAACCAATACGAAACAGTTGCTGCATCTATATGTTACAAAACGAACATAATTATGACAAATATTTGGTTGGTTTCTCTTATAAGTATTATAATATACCGACTTATGAAATAAACTAAAGCTGAAAATTATAGGCATATTTAACTTACTGCTTTTATTCATGTGCAACAGCTCATTTGAGTCTGATGCAGGGGTAAGCAACTTTTGCAAGTTGATCGGTGTTGAGCTTCCGCTCTCCTGTAACAAACAATCGTTTTCCATAGTTAAGGAATTGAAAGATATACCTTGCGTCTAGTTGCACATTTCTCGAATATTTGTTAATCGTATACCATACATTTAGATAAGAAATTAATAATATTTTTCAATAATATTTATCGAAACCGGTGCAATGTTATTTAACACATCTTATTGACGTTTGAATATCTTGGACTTTTATAGTATTGCCAATTTTTCAATTTCAAGCACCCACGTTCAATCTTTTTCACTTTTGGACAATCAGTGGTTTATATAAAACTTGTACCTGACAATAAGCAAATATTCACTATAATTAATTATCAGTGCGGATTTTCTTCGATTATCAGTTATAAGTAGGTATACATCACTGTTTTGGTATCAGTTCACATACTCTGCTTTAAATTTAGAAAGTACATTATATATACATCCCTGTATACAACTACTCCCTAAAAAAGTTCACTATATCCACACTGCTATTGAGATTCACGCGCACTCGCGTAATCGCTCACCATGTCGACGTGCAGTATCTTGGACGAGAGGCTCTCAAGGAAATTCCGCTTGGCCGGGTCGTGTCTGTCCGAAGGCTTGAAACCGCGCTGCCGTATCACCACATTGTCCGCGGAGATGCTGCGCTGCAAGAAGCTACTGCTGCTCGTGCTGTGATGACCGCTGTTGTAGTTTAGGCGTCGTCCTGGTGGTCCAGCACCGCCGAAGCCGCCGCCATTGCGCGTCGTGCTCGACTCGCTCTGCGTGAAGATGCTGTACGCCGCGTTGTTAAGGATGCTTCGCTTGCCGCCGGTTTGCCTGCGTATATATAATATCGAGAGAAGTTAATGATGGGACTGGTTGTGGGGTAACGATCGGTAAGTATTCGATCGCGAAATATCACCGGATATTTTTATCCTTTCGATGAATATTTTGTGGAATTGAATGATTTCAATTTGTAAACGTGTTTTATATGAAAACTATAGGCCTTTATAAGTACATATTTCAAAAGAGTAACAATTATAGAGTAAACACAATAACTGAAAGAAGTATCTGACGGATCATTGTCATTGAATAGTCGGGTATCCGTGTCGCATAGGATACCTTTCGGATACTTGAGTATCCGTCCAAAAATATTGGCTGGATACTTCTTTAAAACAGTTCTATAGGCTTAGAATTTATAAAACACACGTTTAGAGATTGAAGTCATTCAAAGTTTTACTGAAACTAGCAAGATCCAAACTAACTCCAAACGAAGCGCGTTGGAGAACGAAATTATTTAGACGAAAACGAAAAGGACATATAACGAATTTTTAACAGCCGTTATTATATCCCTTTTTGTTTTCGGGGACTCAATAGATAGTTGTCCCGCATAATTGGGAACGACGATTTAGTTAGCAAAGTCAGTTTGGGCTAAAGCCAATTTTATGCATCCAAAATGCGAAATGTGGTATATAAAAAGGTGATGAATTATTTGCACTAGGAGGTAAGCGGCAGGCTTAGTCAGACAAGTTTCACTTCTATTTTCATGCATTCCAAACAATGTTATGTACATTGTATTGACGCTTTGCAGCAGAGAACGTTATATCATTAGCTTATTACTCATCTATTCGTTACTTAACCTTTTATTCTTATAGATATATATTATACTTTCAACGAAAATTAATTTTGTTCTTGTGAAATACTTGACCACCTTTTTCATCGAAGGCACGTAAAATTTTGATATGGAAGATATAGTCTATATTTTCTGGAGGTATCATGATTCTTATGAATCTTTAATACGCACGATACATAATAGAATGATAATGTTATTGATTGTTTTCTCGTGACTGAAATTCAAGGAGTAATATATATTACTTATTATACTTGCATGTCCAATACATTAGTATGATTATGATCATATTTAAAGTTTCTTACTTTGCCTTCCAAAAATGTTAGTTTTCCATAATTTTGGTATATAGTAAAGTAAATCTATCCACAAAATGAATTGTATTGATAATGCAATTGCAGAATTGGTCAATCAAATTACAATGTGCTGTATCCATTCAAAAAGCTTCCTACCAACTTCACTGCATTTCAAAAATTTTCCCAAAACCTCTCTCTCTTTCATTTGAAACACTATCCACTAGTGTTAACATCTCCCACACCCATAAATCCACCTCTCCACTCGTCCCGACAAACCCCATCGCTGAGCCGAAAGGGTTAAAAGCTCTACAACCATCTCCTCCCCTTCCTTTTGTTTATACGCACCGACAAGTAGGAGGAGTAGAGTAGCAGTAGTAGGAGAGAGCGAGCTAGAGAGCGCGCGCTACTCTGCGGTATATAAAGAAAAGCCCGGCCGTCCATTTGCGGCGTCGTCGGCGGCGCCGATGCAAGCTCTCTCGTCTCTCTTTCTCTATAGCTATATTACGCACGAGGCAACGAAGAATCATTGGTGGCCGTCCAAGAGGCCAATTAATTCCACGGTGTCGCGGCGTATATTGGCATCGGTACAGCGTCGCGCGGAAAGCAGCAGCAGCAGCAGCAGCAGCGCCTCTCGCTCTCCCTTGTAAAAGAATCGCTAAATTTATCTGTCGTAACGTAATACGTAGTGTAGGCCAGTGCTACACGCGAGCACCGAATCAGGGACAGCCGATTGCCCCTCTCTCTGTGTGATGTCTCGTTCGTCGATCCGTTATAGCGTGTGCAGCGACGGGCGATTTTTTTTTCTTCGACGGGGCAGATTGGGAGGGTTTTTTTGCAATTGTGATGGAGAGGAGGCATTGTGTAATCGGTTGCTAGGGAAGGTACGCAGAAATTGATGGGAAGAGGTGGTGGTGGATGCGAGTATGGGGCATACATATATTTTGGGAAGAAAGCAACACGTTCGTCTGATGTCGGTGAAATGATTTTTTTCGTTCGGTTTTCGTGCATTTTGTAACGATTTTGGCGTGCTTGCTATATGGGATATTGGAAAGAATGGGAGGAAAGTGGTTTTGTAATTCGATTTGAAATAGATGATGTATGTACGTGATAGTTTTTGTTTTTCAGGTTTATGAAAACATCGTTTATGATAACTACGTACGATGTTAGGAATTTGAAAGCCATAAGTTTAATATCTGAAATACACGTTTCTAATGAATTGTCATATAATGATATCCTGTTATCAGTTTGAACTAGAGATCGGCAATATCCGAAAGTAAAATTATTTGGGTACTTAGGACTAAAAAATTGGGCCTTTAAAAATATTTCGAGAGTATCCGAAAAAAGAATCCGATAAATAATTATTTGAACACTTAAGCATCCATATCAGATCCAACCAAAGTTTCTACATTTTCGGATACTCAAGTATCCGAAAAAAGTATTAGGCCCATAATACTCTTTTCGAATATAAAACATCTCTATACTGGCTTCGTTTTTAGATAAAACGCGTTTATGAATTAAAATTATTCGATCCCATAAAATTAAAAGAGTATCCAAAAAATTTTTACATTAGTATATTAACGTTTTCTCACTTGAACAATATTACTAGATAATTTTACTAGTACTATTACAGGATATTATCTTTCTTAGAATCAAAATTACATTTATTATGATTGTTTTTCATTGATTTTAATTGAATTGCTCCAAAATCACTTCTGTAAGCATAACGTTTCCCTATCTGCACACAGAACACCACATAAGTTGCAAATTTTAGATGATTTAATTACAACCATCCAAGTCGCCACATTGTTACAATTTGATCAACAACGCTCTTTATCAACGAATCTCCCTTCTCCCACCTGCACCACGTGAAACGACATTGGCGAAAGACACCAGTTCCAAATCCGCTTTTAGTTAAGCGTAAATCAACAACTTTTCCCGCAGTCGTACCAACCCTGTATCCATTAAACGTGATTAGTCGTCGCTGCAGGCGCTACCAAACAAACATTAGTCTTCGTTAACCATCCGCGACACATCAACTCCTTTATGCCCTCCTCCCGCGTGCGCTGTGTATACGCGTTATAAATTCACCCTCGTCCATTGTTCTCTAATTTTAGAACCGTACCTGCGTACAATTGATTTTATTCTCAAAGTATTCTCTTTTCTTTTGGAATGAGAGAAGAACAACCGAACGCAAGAGGAATATATACAATTCTGCGGTGCGGCCGCGACTTTCGGCGGGCGGCTGTTTATTCCCTACGGGCTATTTTCGACCAGCGCGCAGAGAGAGAGAGAGAGAGAGAGAGAGAGAGAGAGAGAGAGAGAGTTGCGTATATACCCGTGCTGTAGTATTCTCCTCTTCGTCTTCCTTTTTATTATATGCGCCTCTCTCTCTCTCTTTCTCTCTCTCTCTCTCTCGCTCTCTCTCTCTCTCTCCCTCTCTCTCTCTCTTGTATTTATTGTGTTTTCATTTCCTTCCCTCATTTCAACTTTCTCTTCTCTCTCGCGCGCTCGAGCTTTTACTCGAGTTATATCGTTCTTTTTTTTGTTAGGGGGAGGTTGACGGCCCGCTAACAGCTTTCTTTTGAGGACGACATTTAATAACTTCGGGCCGATTCGGAGCGTGTCTTTTTAAAAATAAGATTTTTATTGCCGGTTGAGCTATGTGCCGTGAACGATGGGTTGTCTTTTGTATACTTGCATCTTGTATGAGTGTTTATAAATAACAAATCGTATAGTGGTGAATCTTAGCTGAGTTTTAACGATTTTAGTAATTTTTTTTTCTCATGATTTATTTTATTTATTTTATTTTTGGGCTGTAGCCCATATATTTTCAGACATTGTTCAATGGGTCATACGTACATTCGTATAAACAATTGTATAATCTTTAGACAAGAACATTGATTTATTTATAATAACAAAAAATGAAGGTTTAAATATATATTCAATACCCATCAGATTTTCAAAATTACAAAAAACTTTCCACAGTAATACAAAAAGTGATTACAAAAACATAATCTTACTACAGCGATTGCAGTGAATATTCTGCATCTATATACTATACATATGTACGACGAAACGATTCCGCGCGACGAGAAGGATTCGAAATTCGGCGGGCGCTATAAATGCGACGGACCGCGAAAGGGTTGCGCGTGCGCAGGTTTATTATATATACACACACACACAGACGCGGGCTTCGAAACTTCTGGAGCGCGGCGCTCGCGTAATTAGGGCCACACTGCGCGCGTGATAAATATATATATATTATTGTTTTGAAGGTGGGTAAACAAGGGACTCATTGTATAGTTTATTTTCTGTAGCCACCGGTGTGCGGTTTAGCTAATCAACTGTTTTATTCTTTCTTAAAAGTTAATTTTAAAGTTTTGTTTTTCTTATAGATAACGTTTGAATAACTAGCAAAATTCAAACGCGCTTTGCGCATATAATTTTGTTTTTGGGGTGATGACCATACTATTTTTTACTATGATTTAGTTTTAATTAGTTTAAATGATAAGATAATTAGGTACATGTTTCAAGCAAAAAATAAAATATTTTTATTCTATTTTGATTATTTAGAAGTTCTATAAATTCAAATCTAGCACATATTAATCTAACAAATTTCAAATATTCGCTTTTGTTTCATATATAACCAATCACATCGAGTCATTTAATGAGCCTCTACTTCCGACTATCATTCTTTTAAGAGTGGATAGTATATTTTTATTTTTACAGCCTCGCTCGTAGTAAAAAAAACTTGGTGTAAGAATAATTAGTCGGACTGTGTTATTACTTATCTTTAGTCTAAACTTGTTTTTAATTTAAAAATAACTTTTGTTCAAATTTGCATACAAAGCAATTTTACGCTGCGTTAAACAATAATAGTCAACTTTACCTCCATTGTCTTTGCGTTCGTTTAGATCTAATTCTAATCTTAGCGAATGATTTTATAAATAAACAAACATTTACAGACAGAATAATTAAGCTAATCTCTAAAAATAAATATGTTAAAGGTCGTTCACTGTCGTCAATATAAGTGAAAAAATTGACTAATTACACACAGTGAAAATTTTATTCCACCACTTCAATAAGTAAATATTCACTAAAGAAATTTAATCAATTTTTCACTTATTCACACTAGTCAACGACTTTTCACGAATTTATTTTTTATAGTGAGTACCTTCCCGAAAATAAAGCACACCTGCGATTGCTTATAAATATTCCACAGATTCCCTCTTTTAAATTATTGCCTATAACCTCAGCGTCACTGAACCATTCCAACACTATATTACACCACACCAGAACCCCCCATATATATACAAAGTTCAAAATCGAGGGTCAAAGGCGTGAAATCCGCGAAAAAGCTCGAACCCCGTGCACGAAAACAAAACAGAAAAGAAAAAAAAATAACAAAAGGCGCCCCCGTCTTGGCGTGCGTGTACGGCGCTGTATATTTTTAGCGTCCGAGACCCGCACGCAACACGCGCGCTTTCAAGTTCTATCGAAAGCCGAAAATCGCGCGCGTATAAAGAAAAAGAAAAATCGAAGAGCCTGATGCGAACTCTCGAGTGGCTCTCAAGTACCCATCGCGGAGTCTAGACAGACGCTCTTGCAGAATCGAAAAATACACGCTTATCGCAATACTATAGCTGCCTTATTTTTTCAGCATTAAAGTGTATATACCTACAGGCACTCAAAAAGAATATTCGACAAAATTTTCCCGTCGATTTGCACCGCGGCGCCGCGCTAATGCGCTAAAAATATAACGCCGCTCTCGCGTGTGTGTGTATCGCGGGATGTTTGAAAGCCACTTGACATAATTTGGCGGATACGCGGATTCCCGCGCGCGAATCTGTTCCGAGAAGATCGCACCGTCGGGATTTCAACCTCGGGCTTTTGGTATTAAATAATTAATACATACATATCATCAGTATATTATAAACGCGCGTCTGGGATACTTCAGGCGGCCGCGGTTATATTTACTTGTTACCTGATCGTTCGGCCTTTCTCTCTCCCTCCGGGGCTAATTTTAACTTATTCGAAAGAAAAAATATGCGTACTATTTGACAAATCCGCGTATATTATCACCACCGCATATCCGATCGTGTAAACATAGCTGACACACAGCCTATCGCTCTCACACACACTCAACGTTATCATCACACTTGACCACTAGAAAAAAAAGAAAGCTTTCACTCTTAATCACTAGATATACAACACTGCTGCCACCACAGATCTTACATTATCACCGCGCGAACTTTAGCAGCACATTCTCTGTACGGGCGGGCCCGTATAATAATCGCCTCTCTCTCGGGCGCGTGCGTGCGTGATCCCTCTCTTTCTCGACGCGACGACCACCGAGTGCACGAATTCCCGCGAGCCGACTAAAAAAAGAAAAGCTGCGTCTCTCCGCGGGCCGCCCGGCGCAGCGCCGTACGAGATATATGGAGGGTAAGGTCGGCCGCTCTTTCTCTCTCCCGCGCGCGCGCGCGCCTCTTTACTTAATATCGCTGATGCTGCTCAGCTCCGCTGCCTGTCTCTTCATTGTTCTTCTGTACACACATGTATAATATGCTCGGTAATTGTTTTACGTGTATAGATACTACTTATACAGAGAGAAGAAGAAGAAGAAGAAGAAGAAGAAGGGTGAAGATGCAGCTGATGCTGCCGCGCGCCGACTGCTGTGCGCGGAGTTCGGGAAAAAGGGGAGGCTCGCGTGTCGTCTCTCTTTTTCTCCCTTTGCTGCGAGGCGAGAGAGAGAGGAGAGATTTTTGGCAAACGGTTGGAGAGACGCTGTCAAGGCGGACAGACGAGTGCGCGGTGGCGGCTTTCGGGAAATTCAGATCGTGGGAGAGAGAAGTGAAAGGGTGTTATGTGCGGGAATAAAAAAAAATTATCGTTCCTGGAAATTGGTGTTTGAAAAGTAGCGGGAATATATATGTGGCGTGGTTCTTAGCTTTCTCTCAATGTTATCGTAGTTGTCATGTGCGTGATATATATCTATTCTGAAAGCATGAGTCGTATATGCGCGGTTCATGTGTGGAAACTAATAATAAATTTTTAGCGGTTGAAGTATGTTTGGATTCGTATAGTGGAGCGCGTGTGGGATCGAGAATAAATGTATACTATACTTGTCAAGTTGAAAAGGTTGTTTTAATCTGGATGTATTTAATATACCAGAGGAAATAATTGATGTTACATTTATAGATACCGTTACAGCACAAATTTACGAATGTGTATATAGAACGAAAAATCGAAATAATGCGTCAATTTATATATTAGACATTCCACAAACGAAATGGTCTTGACCGAAAAATTATAATAGTATATTACACACCTATGCCAGTCAAATAAGAAATGTCTCAAATTACACGTAATTGTCGGCCGACGCGAAGCCCTGGAAAGAAATTCAAACGCGCCAGTATATACGCCAACCGCGGCGATCCTTGCGCGTGCCGTACGCGCGTACTCGGACTGAGCGCTCAACTTTGAAATTGCATATTTCTTTTTCTACTTGATATTAAGAGCAAAAAACTTACAGAAAACTTCTTTGTATATTATATTTTAATACCCAATTATTAGTTATCCGGAATTGGATACTTTATCACACAACTTTTGCGATATTGTGCGAGGACTCGTAAAAGCTGGCGGCACAAATTCAAAAATTCACTACACAGCCAAAAATTACTCAACGAATTTCGGATGGGGCTTATTTTGTAGACAATATCGTGGTAAATAAGCCATTCAATTTTCAAAAAAAAAAGTATTTATAATTACCTGAGATACAACGAGTTAAGTATCAAAAAGTTCGAAAATTTTTCCAAAATCATCATTTTTTTAAATGTTGCCCCATTTTAATAAAAAAAATAACTTCAGATTCGTATTCAGCGACCTCGAAAACATTAAGAAAAACTGGTTTGAGCAGAGCACCACTACTGTGATCATTTTAGGGGTGAGTCCCGCTCGCCGAAAATGGATAGGCCAAAAGTAAAACTAAAACGCATATATACGAAGCTTAGGCTGCGATGACGAAACCATTGCGATTTTGTTATTCCAATTGTTTTTCGGAACGCATGAAATCACACCCTTGTCGCAGTCGGCTAATATTTTTAACGAATTATAAAACATTAGACGTCGTAAATAGTTATGATCCAAAATTAAGAAAGTACAATATATAGAAGATGCTCTAAAATATCCAAATGTATGGTAAAAATTACAATATTTGATTGTAAAATAAGGCGATATTTTGATGAAACTTATACTAAAATTTATAGTAAAAATTCTATTACATTAGTAATTTTTACTATTTTTATAATGTAGTTACTCTTATCTACAAATTTTTCTCTGTACATTTCCTATACGTACGTAGCAAGAGTATAAATTCTAATTAGCAAAGCCACTTCATTCTTACACATTGAGCATCCACTTCAATCTATCAATCTTATTTGCACTTCACTTAGAGAATTGCTGTATTATTTAAAAAAAGAATTAGTAAATTTTAGATCGGTAACTAGCCTTATAGATGTTAATCTCATCCTTTATTTACTCACATACACTAACAGCCTTCTATCCGCACCTCAACAAATGTCAATCTTCCTCAAAAATAATAATTCGAAACATACAGCAACTATACTTCAACTGTCCACTACAGAACAAATCAGACACTGTCAATTTTCAAAAAGAAAAACACTCATTCGCGTCACGTGCACTTTCTGTACATTAACGAAAAAAAAAGAAAATTCGCAGCGTCCCGAGAAACGTCCGCGTTCGCCGGTCGGGTAAGCCAGACTGATTCCCGTCCGATGTATATACAAATATATCTCCGGGGGCGCGAATAAATCTTCACATTACGAATCGCTTAAAAAAGCTTTGCGGCCTCGTAATATCTCACGGGGAGAAAATGTACGTCACCGTTTGTTTTCGCTCTCGCCGCGGCAGTTGTCGGCGTTATAGAGCGGCTCCGCGTCGACGATGAATTTTCGATTCTTCCATCTCGAACGAAAAAAGAAAGAATTCTTCCTAGGTGAACTTCTTTCGTGCGCCTATTAAAGCTTGAGCGTGGTATATATCAAAGTTTTCATAACATATGAGCGGCGATAAAAGTAAAAAAGTGGGAAGAGAAAAAGTGGTGTTTTAGTTTAGGTTCCGGTTTCTGTGAAAGTTGATCGCTTTCTTGAAGCTTTTTTGTCCTTGAATTAAAATTTGATAGATTTTTTCAAGTTTTAGATTAAAGAATACTATAAATAGTTTTTTATCAATGATTTTCATCGCTTTACTTGAAATTTATGCTTACATTAACAATCAAAATCGTGCAATAAATCTTCCGCTCAAGCTTCTTTAAATAAAATAAAACTATAATTCTTGGCCCGTCAAGTCAGAAACACGCGATGATAACTTTTTCTTCAAATTATACTTCTATAATTGCAAAATTTTCCGTAAACACAGTGTAGTTGAGGATTTTAATTACCCGCGGGTAACAAATGCGTTCATTTGAAGTGTTTCTTATGGATCCGGCGTATCTATAAATATACCGAAATAAACTTCGATATTTATCATTCTGAAACGACGCCGTAAAACCCGCTTCAAAATTTTCAACGCGCGTTACATCCTAGCGATTTTTCTAAAATAAACTTCACTCAGTAACTCTCTTGAGATCTCGTGCCAGAAGCTTTTTCATTTCAACCGATAAAACTATACAATCTTATAAAACTACATCCCCGATTAAAAAACCTGCTTCGTCTTACAGATTTTTTCCATCTCTCATCGACCAAACCTTTTTCCTTCTCTCAGAAAGCACCACGAGCTTTACACACCGGCACACATATAAACTATTCTCATTGTACAACCGGCCGCGACCCGCGTTATATTTCGAGCTTTCCCCGTGACCGCACGCGCGCGAGCCTTCCGATCCTCAAGGTTCCGTGTTTACATAACAGAACTAACTGAATTCGCTCACGTTGTACACCGATCGAACCGCCCACGAAAATAATCACAGCACGCGGCCACAGTCTCGAGCGAGCGAGTTTAACGACCTTTCTCTCTCTTTCTCACTCGCTGCATCACACACGTGCTCCTCTCACTCTCGCGCAAGCTCCCGGCCACACACAGGCAGGTGTCCCACAGGTGTATTATATAGCATCTACGCACGCCAAGTAGGTTTACATACGTGTGTCTCTCCGCCTTTCTGTGAGTGTGTGTGCACGCGTTCGTATATCTCGCCTATATGGTACACTCCCTCGTCGTGCAGGCAGCAGTGGAGCACCCTTTTCACGTG
>JAPYZO010009253.1:0-12574 GCA_030522905.1 Torymus flavipes | reverse complement strand
TTTCATTTTAGATACTATAACAAACAAGAAAAACCACGCACCGAAGGTGTGCTCGAAAAAAATTTTTCAAATCGTGTTTTTCGGCTTTGTCGCCACTTTCATCGGAATTGCACATATAGTAAAAATAAAAATTTACTGATGTCCATTTCTATTCAATGAAAGAGAGTTATTTTCTACCACGCATAATACACGTAAAACTGAGCACTTTTTCTGAGAATCACCCATATAATGAATATCTATTATACAATAAGCATTATCTTCAGTAAAGTTCAAGATCGTCATGATACTGAAAATTCACATTAAAAAAAATGCATTTTTTCAAAGAGCAACATCCATTTTTATCCAATCAACGGACAGAATCGACCTATTTCTCATTTCACATCATCGTTTTATGTGGTGATGAACTGAAAGGGGGCAATACTAGTCCTATCACTACCACTGTTTTATAGATTCTTCTAGAAAGAGGAATAAACAATAAAGAATTTATATTCACCTCCAAAATGGCATTAATTTGAGACGAAAATAAATAACTAATTTATATGTACATATTTCTTAAACAATTACATCAATTAATCAACGTATTTTTTACCCCAATATTTTCTCATATTTGTACTCTTAGTATCAATTTTCAAGAATATTTCGGTACCAAACAAACTTCATAATGGATGATTATTTATTTTTCATTAGTTTAATGAATATACACGATGGGACGCGCGTTGAGAGCTGAAAAAATATAAGGATTTCAACATATAACGAATTAAAAACCACTCGTCCACTACCAATCAATTTATATTTCATCTGTTTACATAACCATAAAAATATTGTCGCGCAATACAATCAAACGAGTAACAGATAGAGAGTGGGAGAGAGCAGACAAACACAAATACCCCACACACGATACCAAAATTGAAAAGCCCCGTACTACGGTAATCACGAAAAAGCATGGCTTTGCGAGTCAGTCAACCAGTCAACCGGCATACTGCTTGGTACATATACGAACAAACTGCGCCGCTGGCGTCAGGGGGCCAGAATGCGCCTGGGTGCTAATAATTACCACATGTTAATTCGTTTAATGGTGGCGCGCGCGTGCGCTCGGCTATTTGCACAGTGGGCCGCTTTTGCACAGCTCGGCAGTTCGTTCCACTCGCTCTCTCTCTCTCTGTCTCTGCCTCTCTCTCTCTCTCCACCCTTCTGCTCCACTGTTCTCTCCCTGGCTCTCTGCCGCACACGGGTCAACCCCTGGCGTGTCTGGTCTAGGCCGACAGCGACGCACTTTGTATAATCGGCAGTATTTGCTTGCGCGAGGCCCGCACGTTGGCCTGCTTGTACAGCACCAACAACTTTCCTCCGGCCGTCGCAGCAGCCGCCGTTCCTATGCTGCCTCCCTGTTGCTGCTCGACGCGTTTCGCCTCCGTCAGCTGGAGGCTCGGGCTGGTCGACGCTGTCAGGGCCTCGATTAGCTGAAAGGAGAGACGAGTGGCTGCGTTTAGAGACGGGTATATAGTGTGCTGCTGCTGCCACTGCTCGTCGTGTACCGCGTAGAGAGAAACGAGAGGTGGATGGGGGTGCAGGCGACGTACAGACACGTGCGTTAAAGTCGACGGGTGAATGTATATATATATAGACGTGCTATATACTCCAGCGGGTAAGTTTGCGTGCGCGCTCAGCTAATTTATATGAATCTAAGAAGCGGAGTGCGTTTACTTTGGACTCTCCTGAGTAGTAGTTGCGGGAGTGGAGATTGCGTTATGAGAGGCGCAGCGTAGGATGGAGCGGTGAAAAAGTTAGTCTAGGGGGGGAACGGGGTGGCTGGGTTTTTGGGGTGATGCGAGTAATGATGGTTTATGGGGAAGGAAGTTGCAGTTTTTAATGATGATGCGAGAAGTGCGATGATGATGACCTCGTCTGTTGAAAAGTTTGTAATGTGGATGGGTGGACTGGATCGTGAGAAATGATTGGGATTTTAAATGGTGAGCAATGATTTTGTTTGAAAAAATTTCAATTTCAAAGAGATCATCATATTTTGCATGTCAAATTTATAAAAGCTGCGTTGTATAATACAACAAAAATTCAAATATTCTTTAACTACAAATAAATGTTTAACTATAATAAATAATCTTTACAATTGATAAAAATATATCTCCATTTAATTTGTAGTTAGTTAATTACTTATAATGTAACGTACGATATTCGAGAACAAGTTAATTACTAAAACCTTTAAAGCCATTTTTCCAATATTTCCTTTCAATTAAATTACGAATTGTTATTATTCTTAAAATGTAAAATAAAATTATAATTTAAAAACATTGTTATCATCCTCGAATGGCGTGCAAAAAAAATGTACGAAACCTACGCGTAACGTTACACATAAGTTTTAAATCAAAAATATAAAATAATTAACAAAAAAAGGCAGCTATTCTCAAACATTTTCAATCAAACCCATACACACGCAATAGCCAGAAACCGAATCAAACTTCGCGCTCTGTAAACATCACGAATACATCCACGTCGGACGCGAACATATTCAATTTCACGCGGCATCCCAGCGTAACGCATCCTAGCCATAACGGGCCGGGCCAAAGCAGATGAGTGATAAACGCGCGCGACTAAAATGAAATCGCTCGCGCACGCCCCGTGTATAATGGGTATAATTCGAAGGACCGGCGTACGTACTACGCTATTCATAACACGCTGAACGACAATGAGAAATCAAGACCTCCCTTACGGGTATACATGTATAAGGAAGCGCGCAATGCATCACGCGAACGCCGGTGTCGGGGGAGAGGCTGGCGAAATCAGGGTGGATGCGACACTGCGAATCGAGAATCGAGCGCGAGAAGGGCTTGAAAGGTGGAAAGGGGAGCGCACGCGAAGGATGGAATGGGAAATCGTAACTTTCATTTCCGCGCATTTATATGGAACATCCTGACTTTAATTTCCGGCACTTGGTATACGTACGTATACGGGGCATTGCGCGCGATTCACTCACTATCCCCCACTCGCTCTCTCTCGCACTTTCTCACTCGCGCGTATACTAGACACTCGAGTAGATTCAGGACCGACGGCGTCAGCCCTCTTAAAATCAGCGTGACACTCGAAACTTCGCGTGACTGTACAAGAGAGTAAAAGAGAGAGGCGAAGAACGGGAGAAGAAGGAGCCGAAGAAGAGGTCCACGTCTGAAGTATGGAAAAGGGATGTCTAAAGGCGCGAGAGAGAGAAGAACTCGAGAGGATTGCGGCGAGGAAAAGAAATTCCGAGACAGACGCGCGCTGTGTGACGGCGCGGAGGCGATCTGCTGAAAGAGAAATTGAAAGAAAAAGAAGAAGAGAGGGCAAGAAAGAAAGACAGAGAGGAAGATGTGGAGGGGCAAAAAGGCTGTCGGTAAGTTGTCAAATTGCTTCCTGATAGACGTATCGTTAATTCGGTAAAGGGATGGGAACCGGAGCTATATACCAGAGCCGACTTCTTTCTTGCGCGCTTCTCCTCGTCGTCTGGTTGGGATTGCGCTGAAATGGAAGTTTCCGATTGGCTAATTTGGCTGCTGTATAATCGAGCCTCCTCTGCAATTCCTATATAATTGTATTTAATCTTCCTTGTAAATATAAATAGGATAAAACTTTGGCCGCGCTCTCGGTATTGATTTCCATTTCAAGTAACACGAGATTCAACTTACCAGACGTTGTTCTTCAGTTTAATTCTTTGTCTCTGCAGCGTAATTATTTGATAATGAAATTCGCATTGCACTGTATACCGTGATAAAACTCCAACGAATATTATCGTGGTTGATCTTAAAAACGATTTTACTATACAAATTAATCAGATTGTCGATCGAACTTTAAAAAATATTTACACACAGATGTCAGATTTAAGCAACTAACCTTTCCCCCTTCAGCTCACCGCGCGCGCTGACTTTTTTCATTATCTTTTTAAAATCACAGCTATAAATTTCACTTTTCAATAAGGCAGCGATAAACGTCCAAACGGAAGCAACCCGAAGATATATCGCCATTGTTCCTTCCTCCCCTCGACATCCGCACGCCGCGCACCCATTCACCTCTCTCTCTCTCTTTCTCTCGAACGAAATATTTTTCCATCTGCAGCGCGTCGTCGGGAAAAGGGCTGTCGCGCTGTACAAAAAGAACGAAAATTCGCTTACCTTGTTGGCCGCTACATCGGCGCCGGACGTCGAGTAGACGGCGATGTCGCGCGTTACATTGTCGTCCTTCAGATCGAGGCCTATAAGAACAGCCGAGGTGTAGTTGTGCTTCTGGCAAAAGGACTCGAGCGCCTCAGGCGCGCCCCTCAGCTCCAGGAAGTCCTGTGGGGACAGGCAAACGTGACGGAATTAGAGGGTGAGGATGCGAGAAAGAGTCGGAGAAGGGTAAAAGGGGTGGGAACGGTCGAGCCAAAGTCACCAGGCCGTCTAATAAAATTTAAATGCCCTCGCGAGGGGTGCGGAGGTGTGACTACTTCTTGGATTGTTTCAGAAGAGAAAGGATTTCGTCTTTATTTTTATGCTGATATTTGAAATAAAATATGATATTTTACTGGAGATGGTAATGATATTAATATAATATTATAGATAAGCGAGTTGAACGATAATTTATATTGAAATTGTTCTATAGAATTTCATTCGATACATTATAAATTGAACAATTATTAACGTATAATTTTTTATTGGAGACTGATAATTAGAATTTATTAAAAAAGAAAAACCAAATATTCATAATTAACCGTTGCAACAAATTACTCGCTCGCTTGTGTTTATTTTTACTATTATGTGGTCACGTATAGAGGAGAGAAGGCAATTTTTACATTATACTTACTTGAACATTTTTTGCTCTTTGAAATTATAATTACGTTTTTCTTCTATTATTAGTTTGTTTACCTCATGGATTATCAGGCAACGTGAATAGCATACAAAATTCAGATATTCGTTTTTTCGATAATGCATAAAATTGCTCCAACAATTTGTACATATTCCACGTAAAAAAATACTAGGTAAAAAAAATTGCGTTTAAAAGACGTCTGAGAAGAGTTTTGTTTGTATTAAATTTTGGAAAAAACCCAGTTCAGGATAGAATGTTTTTGAAAAGTTTAGCAAACGTTTCTCAAACTTTTCACCAATAAATTTTTTAAACATTTCAAAAACGTTCGGTAACTGTAGCTAAGTCCGCTTTATAAATCTAATTCGTTGACACATTTTTTATTGGCCCTTTATGGCAAAGCTTAATTCAACATACAAGTAACTCAAACATTAATTTATCAAATTTTCCGAATCTTTTTCCCTTGCTTAGAAGAGTTTTAATCTGAAAAGCAGTTTATTACACACATTGAGTGTACATAGCTGACTAGTTTTCAGATACGACCGTCGATCGGGAGAGCGTTATATTTTCACCAAAATGAAAATTGTTATACCTCAAATACTAACAATTTAATATATAAACACCGCTGCAAAGTCATTGGCAATTAGCTTCAAACTAAAGTTATTTTTCTGGTACATTGATTGTTTATATCAATGTATAGGTAAATAATTGTTAATTATCAACGTACATGTTAATGTGTTCTATATATTTTATCTTTTTAAACTTATTTTACAAAATTAACTTTAATTTTTTAACTAGTGAGATTGCTTCGGTCGCTTGGCTTAAATATCTTTTTTTAAATAAGATTATTTTCATTAAATATATAATAATATGATAATGCTTTTGTAGAACGTGCTATCCATACATGTATTAGATATAATTATAACAAATAAGAACTCAAAATTATGTAACATGCATTTAATATTTAAGAATTACTTAAACTTAATTATTGAATAGAAGTTAACCCATTAACGGACAAAATGGCATCACGTAGATCGCCAAGTTGTACATAATATTAATAAAAAAAAACCCTTTTTCTGCTTAATGTTTTCTTGTACAATTAATTTCTAATGAGTTAAAGCAATAAAATTAGCTAGAACTAAGTATCTTATATACGAATTTACTAATACAAGAATTACATACAATGAATGAAAATTACAATCTAATTTTTCGTATACTTTTCTAAGGTATATCTTCTCGGACGGTTTTTATTTTTTGCCCTCCAAGTTTTATTGACTCAAAGTTAAGCAATCAAACTACACCAATAAATAGTAGAACTACGTACCTATATGAGCAGTTTTCTAGAACTTTTAACTTTTACAGATTGTATCATAACTATGGTTTTAAGGTATTAAGTTGTCTAATCTAAGCAAATATCATAGAATCAACTTCCAGTAACATGTATCAGACATAAACTACATAAACTACATAAACAAAGCTGTGAATAGATCTAACGTATTTGTGTTGCGCTTTTCATTACACATATTTTATCGATATAATTAACCAAGTGTCTAGTGAAATTTAAGTTTATTTTGAAAAAAGTTGAGTATGGAAAATTTTGAGAAAAATCAAGGTATTTTAATATATTGAATTTGAAGATCTATTTTCTGAAACAATTTCGCTAGAATAACATATTGGCGCGACATATATTCTATATGTGTACATGCACTTTTACGTTCATATATTCACGAATGTACGTACGCACACTCGCACACATTTACTTGCACGCGCGGAACATTTTTATTGCAAAAATATCCATTTTTGTCAAAAAATAAATACAAAATTGCTGTTGTAAATTAAGTATAGACTTATATGATTTTTTTCAGGTGCGTAATTTGACTTAGAAATAAATCTAACCACTATAGTTAAATTATTTTATATCGCTTTTTTTATTAAAAAACTATATTTAATATTGAGGAGCGCCACATTTTTGTTTTTATTTAGTTTACTTAGAATAACAAAAAATATGTTTAGCTGATTTGATTCAAAATAAAATTTTAGAATTTTTTTGAAGCAAAAAGTTAAAATTTTGAAGAAATGCTCATATTTGAAGCAGTGTAATAACATAAGTATTCCGTGTAATTTATTTGCTAAAATTGCATCTGAAAAAAATTTGAAAAAGTCATATTCTTTACTTTTGAAAAAGTATAATGATAGTATTAAAAAACCACTCTGAAAGTATTACACAAGTATCGTAAGAGTAGTTTCTCGCAAAATATAATGCTTTATAATTTTGACAAAACATATTGCTAGGCAGTAATGAACGTGCTCTTCAAGGTATTTTTTTAACAAAGCAAAATTATTTCTGTACGCGTCATTCCAGAAGTAAAAACAACATTGTTGGTCACGATTCAAACGTATATTATGGCTCCATCACGAATTCCTCGCACCACAACTTGTGTTAGTTAATATACTAATGAAAGACGATACGATATTCTAAAAAATGAGTGACGTACAATAAACGGAATACTTAATTACTCGTCAGGCTCAAAAATCTCCAATTTCGTAAACAATGCGCTTACATTTACACTTCATCCGAAACTCCCAATAGCCCCAAAACAAAACTGCCCCCCTAGCGCGAAATTGACCCTCGCGAAGTCGCGCGAAAACCATAGAACACTGCTTTCCTCTCACACCTTCTCCCTGGCCCCCCTCTTACCAGTCCATTTAAACTAAAACAGAAACGAAATCGCGCGTGCGAGGCTTCTCTACTTCCCTCGTGGCGTAAAAAAGGCCGGTCGAGCGGAAAAATCGAAACTCGACGCCACTGCCGCGGCGAATCTCTAAACTTTTTCAATTATCATCGCGCATTCCTGCCGGCGCTCGCACCACGGTCCATTTACACGCGCGCGACTTTAGCGCCTCGTCGTCGTTGCTATTTCACGGGGTTTAGCGAGTCAATCGATCGCGTGCACGGGCTCCGGCGGCAATGGAAGAATATCTGTTTCCGAGGGTGAAGAGAGAGAGGAAGGGGGGATAAATCTAAGAGTGGAAAGAGAGGGAGGTTCGAGAACACGGGCGAGGAATCGAGAATGGATGTAGTCGAAACATTTTTATGTTAATTGAGCGCGGGACCGCCTTTAATGGCTTTTAACCGGGGATAATCGCCGAGGATAGAGGCGAGGTGTTGATGTAGGTGTCTCGAGTTTATTGGCTGCAGCAAGGGATCCGCATAATTTTTATTTGATACATTGAATAGATACGATTGGTTGTCGTTAGCGAGCGTTTCATTACAAAATAGTAGTAAGTAGCATCGATATTATATTTAATTTAGTTTTATTGACTATATTGCTTTTTCAACGGAGAACCTTTATAAAAATAGAAAAAACATTAGAAAACATAGATATAAGAAACATCGTTTAGATGGTTTAATTTTTTCATTTCGATTTCTCGATTTTCGAGAATTAGTTTATCGTTTTTTCAGAACGCGAACCTCTTATTACTTCTTTTTTTGTTTTCGTTTTATAATGTGGGTCATTATATAATATTTTTTGTTTTTAGCGTCTTCGAATTCAATAATCCCTATATATCAATACTGAATTTGATTCAGTATGAAATTCTCTATTATTAAATAAAAATTTTATCAACAGCTATAGTAATTTATTTGTTGTTTAAAAAAAAGAAATTCTATTTGGTTAGCAATTAACTTCCTTCAACTTAACGTATTGTTTTATAAGTAAACTATTTATTTCATAAATAAATAATACAATTTATTAATAAAATTATAAAAAATTAATTATTGAATTCCTTATTAAAAGTATTTTATTACGGAACGAACAAAATATTCTGTATATTACTGGAAAATCACTTCAGCAAAAAATTTGCAAGCAAAATACAAAATCCAGATATTTTAAGTAAATGTATAAAATTTATTTTAGATCTATCAATAAATTCATATAAAGAAATAACTTTTATAGTTTTAAGAAGCTATACTTGCCAATCAATTGACAATTTTTTTTTTATACTTAATAAATAACTTTTTCATATAAAATTAATGTTATTTTCCGTTGATGGATTATTAATACTCAGACTTTAATTTTATACGGAAAATGTAAGTCAATCAATATTTGATAATAAATTATTCAATTTCATTAGTGTGTATACACAAATTGAATTTTAATGCGACTCGATCTCACTCTTTGTAAATAAATGTTTAATGTGCTTTTCTGTTGCAAGAAACAGCAGACGTTGCTGCATTAATAATCCATCAGATCGAGCACAAAGAAACTTCGTTTTTACCGCTTTTTCGAAATTCACCGAACACCGATACACACCCTGTATATAAAACGAACGATCTAATTTTCACACACGTAGAGTCATCGTAAACATCGCGTACGCTGAAAAATTCGCCCGCTCGAAATGACGAAATTGAAAATTTTCGTCGCATCACGTAGATATCACTCCAGCATCGGCGCAGCGACAAAAAGGGCACTGTGCGCGCGCAAAAAGTGTTACCGGCCGAAAAAGGCTAGCCAGCCAGCAGCTATACACGTATATATATCTACAGAAATCGACGCGGGGCTGGACTCGCTAACGCGGCTACAAAGAAAAAACGCGCAAGGCAGAAAGAGAGATGAGCGAAAGAGTCACGGGTATATACACACATATATACGTATAAAGCGCGTACATATATACGCGAGGAATGCTAACGGATACAGGCGAATAAAAAAAGAGAAGGATAGAGAGAGGGAAAGAGCGAAGGATGGATACGGGATGGATGGGAAGCTCCAATGGGGGAAAAGGAGAGCAAAAAGAGGCAAACTGACGGGGCAGACGCAAACGCGCGGGGGAGGCGGACTGAGTGAAAAAAGGCTCTAGCCCTCCATCGGCGAAAAAAGGAAGCTGCGAACGGAAGTAAGAGAAAGCGAGCGATCGGCGAATAAAGCACGGCGCGCACACAAAAGCGAGTAAACCGGCGTTGCTCGCGCACAAGCGTCATCGGGAATCCAGTCACGTCTCGGGACTACTACTCGCCCGCCGAGGTAGCTCCTCTCTCGAAGGGTGACATGATTACCCGGAACGCTCTTGATGAAAATAAGGAAAGCGATCTAAACTTTGTATTACACGCCTTTCCGCCGGGAGCTGATTCGGAAGGCGGGATGAAATCGAATCGAGAGCGAGAGCAAGCCTCCTACCTACTCCTCCTCCGGTTCTTCGATCGCGCGTCTGCTGTCGGATTATTTAATGCCTTCTGAACTGGCTCTCTCTCTCTCTCTCTTCCTTTCTATATCCCAGCAGTAGCAGCAGCCCCGACGAGTGATTGTGAGATTCGATTGAGTGGATTTATTAGTAGTTACACGGGCTATCCGGGGTGAGGGCCAGCGCGCCGCTTTTTATGGGCCTTTACCGGGATTTTTATGTAACTCGCGTGATTTTTTTCCATCTACTTTTCATTTCCGCGCTGCTTTTTATGACCGCGCCAGAACCTGGCGAGGGTTTCCAATTTTTTTTAATGACAGATTCGTTATGTGCGTTTCCGGCGCGCTACGGTTATGGTACGCCGCGGTGGCGAGGTTTTTACGAAATTCGGATGTTAGTTTTTTTTCTGTTCATTTTTAACCATTTTTGCTTTTTTTTAATAAAGGCTGTTAAATATTTTTGGAGTGGATAAGTAATTGGATATGTGTGGGCGTGTATTATTGATCGGTTACATAGCGGAATTTCATTTTCTTTTTTGTGTATACCACCTGTTTACAGCACACTTTTATTTCACGCTACACAAAACCAGGTTTAATCAGCCAAATTTAGCTTGAAATATCAAAGAATAATATTGCACACAAAAACTTTAATCTTTTGTAAGCTAATCGAATACAAATTCTAATCATCACACGTAACAATCAATTAACGCAAACATTGTTCAGGTGATGAGGGGAATGATTACTATAATATATAGTGAATGTTTGCCAGCTAACAACATTTGAATTTCCATCGACGTTCCATTCAATTACTTGAATCATCATTACCTACTTTGATTTCAGAAAATATCATTAAAATACAATGACATTCTAATTCAATCCCATGTCATCGTGTATTCGAACTTTGATCTTCTCTAACCATATAATCCAAAATTGTATTCCCAAGCAATTTCACGTTGCGAAAAATGCATCTTTAAATTTTACCCCGCGTCAAAACCGCTTCCAATTTCGCATCTCCGTCGCAGAGAATTTTTCAATAAATATTATATTTCGCTTTATGTCCCCTCCGACAACCCTTCCGATTCATTTTTATTCATTATACGCGCGCACATTTTTCAGCGGAGAAGAAATGACGCGACGGCCGTAAAATAATGCCGAATTCAGCCGGCGCGCATATGCATTTTAAATTAGCGGTTATGAAAGAAGCCTCGCGCGCGCTCGCGGAAAGGGATTATTCCGACTCATTATCTGTCTCTCTCTCGTTCTTTCTCCCTTCCGCGCCGAATCAGCACCGCGCGCGGATATTCATTTACATCCGCAGCGTACCGACTTTTTTTCATCCACCCTCGCGCGCGTACATGCCAATTAAGCCCGAACGCGTGCATAGTCTGAGGAGTTAAAAAAAGGGAGGGAGGTGGGGATGAAAAAAATGAATTCGCTTACCTTGACGAGGATGGGGAAGCCGGGTATCGGCACGCCATTGACGACTTTGAGGTCCCTAATTAGCAGATCGGCCGGCGTCAGGCTGCTGATGTCCGTTTTCGCCTTTAGGATAGTCTGGTAAAGCTGCGTCCTGTCCGAGCCGTCGCTGCCGATGATCGTCTCCAGTTTCGCCATTATCTCGTGGTCCAGCGGCCGGGCGCGATCCGCCTCTGTCGAGAAGTTCGCCGTGTCTATTAGGATCGGACCTGCACACAGAATATATACGTTGAAAAGTTACGGTGTGGTATTGGATTTTTAGAGATTGAGAGAAAGAGAATTAACGGTTTGAGAGTTTAAAAGTTTGGCAAAGAAAAATACAGCGCATGGATTTTATGAGTTTTACCATGTAAAATTTGTATCATTATTGTGAATTTATTAAATACAACAATCAGATGAAGCTAGATGTAGTAGAACGTAGCATATTTCCTAGAAAATAAGTCCATACTCTTATCAATCTGATTTGGGTAGATCTATTCTTGACACATTAACAGATAGAATTTTTCAGGAAAAATTACCATCAAATTCATGACAATCAGGAAACCCCGAATTCTCTGGAAATTTTTACCGTTTTCGCGGTAATTTTTACCTCTAAATAAAGGAAAATTTACCGTGAAAACAGTAAAGATTCCCAAAGAATTCAGGGTTTCCTGATTGCCATGACTTTCACGGTAATTTTTTCTGAAAAATATCCATGTACTATTTTTGACAATTACATTTATTAAGGCGGTCTTACATCTAGTGGCCTCTATGGTCAAAATCAGCTGAAAAAAAGTAAAAAACTTCAGTTTAGGCATTATACAATATACATACTATAAATATACACTATTTGTGCTAAAATGGCTCAAGATTTCATCTGTAGACAAATTTTTCTCAGAGATATAGCATTTTTAATATTTTGCCATTGGAGTAACTTTAAAAAAAAAACGATTCGGTGAATTTTCATGGGAGAGGGCCTGAATTACTTGAAATTTATTCAACTATGGCAGGAAGTGTTGGAAATATTAAAAATATTTTATTAAATAATCATAAAATGCTAAAAACCACTTTTTATTCATTAATTTTATGAATTTTTATGTTTTTTGTTGATTTTA
>JAPYZO010009252.1:0-14997 GCA_030522905.1 Torymus flavipes | reverse complement strand
TGATTTCAAAGCGTAATTTTATCATTTATATAATTTTATTCAAGTTTTATAAAAAAAAATAGGCAGAAATCTTCGAACTACTCGAACCACCCCTATTATACAGTGTAATTTCAAAAATCCTTAAAAATACTAAAAATTAAATGATTGCATGGCCTGTAGAAAAAAGGTAGGGCCCATTCAGAAAAATCCTGAGACACGTGTCTCATTATTTGTTAAAAGGAAGTGTTTCTGAAAAAAAAAACACACACACACACATCCATACAGACATTTTCTAAAATCATGTGATACAAACTTCTAACACCTTTAATCATATTTCTAGAGTGATTTAGAGAAACTTAAAATTTTACTATTACAAAGCTTCCTCTAGGAGGAAGCAAAAAGTTAATAGTCTAGTCGATCATAGAAAAGTGCTACGAACTACTATTGTTGCCGCTGAACAAAAACAAGATGATCAAGAAATTCGAAAAATAAAAAAAATTTTTGCAAAAATCACTTTGAAAAAGTTGGTAAAGCATGCTTACTAGTTTTTAAAGCCTTTATTCAATTTAAAATATTGTTGTTATACAGAAATAATTCAATATCTAGGTACATACCGGTCACGATGACGCTACATTAGCTGCGCTTCAAACATCTTTGGACATGGTGAAAATTGGAAAAGATCCTAATTTAGTTCCGAAATGGTTAAGAGCAAATAAACCCATGATTCCAGATTTCGTAGCTAAGAATCCAAAGGTACGAAATTAAAAACTTTTATTTATTTCTATATCGATATTAGCGTACATTAAATTTACGCATATAACGTTCATTAATTTGTAAAATTACATAATAATTAATTAAATAAGAATTCTTGCTCAATACTTTGATGATTGCCAACAAACAATATATTTAATATTAGAAATAAATAATTAATTAACGAATTACGTAAATTAGTATTCGAACAAATTTTTGATATCATTCGTCATTATTGTTATTCTTGTCAAAGTAAAAGCGTTCTATAAATAAAATTAATAACAAAGGAGCAGCCAGTGTGGGAAATAACGGGGGCGGAGTTTACAAATCAAGGAGTTCACACCGCCGACGGCATAAGTATACGATTTCCGCGAGTGACGCGCATCCGTGACGACAAAAACTGGGAGACGGCGACCAACTTGCAGGAACTTCGCACTCTCTTTAAACGAAGCTCCGACTCGGTCGACTATTCGCTTATCCTTAGCACCGGCGTGAGCAAGAGGCCGGCCAATGACGTCGATGACGACTCGCCCAAGAAGAAACCAAGAAAACCTAGTCGTCGCCGCGATGACGACGACGATGAGCCGAAACCTTCCACGTCCAGGGGGGATGTCAAGATTGAGAAGGCCGAGGACGGAGATGAGGATGCCATCGATCATTCCAATGTTAAAGTTAAGATGGAAGTCGAGGAATCGGATAAGTCGGCGAGTTGCTCTAACAAGCGGCGAGTCGACGGTAAAAAATCGCAGAAAAAATCTCCGGGAAAATTAATAACGCAATTTCTCAGTAAAAATCAGACGATAAAAGAGGAGAAGAGGGGAGGAAATGGCTCGCAATCGAGCAACGACGGGGACGAGGCGAGCAGAGCGGCGTTCTATTCTTTCATCGGCACTGATGTAAGTGTAAAACCCGTAAAGGCTCGTAACAACTTTATGTCGATATTTATGACCATGTTGTTCTCTCTATCTCTCTCCCTCTTTCTCTCGAAAATTACAGTATATCGAGTACAGCGCGGCAGGAAGTCCGTTAAATTGGATCAACGGCCGAAAACCGCCGGCGAAGCACCTACCGAAGGACGCGAAGCCCATAACCGAGCGCGACGAGATGAAAATGGTACGTAACGTCGTCGACGGAGGCGCGCGCTGTAATATATATCGAGAGCCATCTTTTGCATAATAAATTGAATTCTCGAGGAAAAATTGGCTCTATTTTAAAAAGCTCACGATCGCCATCTCTTGATCTTTATTTAAAGCGGTGGCGCACGTGCCGGAGCCTTTTAATTGAAGGTTCGTTATTACGCAAGCTGATTAATAATTGACTTTTTTCCAGAGAGCCCGCTGCCTGCTGCCGGACGCGCGCATCTATCTTGCGCACGACCTCGGCCGCGACAGAAGAAAAATCGTCCGACGGACGCTCAAAACGTATCCTTTGAATGACTTTTTTAACCACTTCGCTCATTGTTTGCTCGGGTATGTTTGCCGAGGCTTGGCAAGAGCCAGGATTTCGTGACTACGCTTTTGCTTGTCCAAAGAATTTTCCTATTGCAATGCGCTGGTGCGCAATCGCGCGAGTTATTTGGCGAAGCTAGATTGGTTTTCTCTTATTTCCTTTTCATTTTCCGCTCGCTTTTCGCTCGCACAAGCAAACAGATAAGACTCGTAAAGATTTGATTGTGGCTCCACCACGCAAGTCGCTCTTGCGCGCCGTCACTATTTGCTTATTTGCATTTGATATGTTTAGGGTTCGCGCGTTTACCTTTTGTAGTTGTAATAATTTTTTGTATTACAAAGCGAATTGTGATAGTTTGAGAATAAGGTTACTGCGAGCTGTAAATATTTAAGAATTGTGATTCCTTCTTTGTTGCAGCTTTTTATAATGATATAGCGTTTGTAAAACTACTCGTTAAACATAATTCATAAGATAACTAAGTAATTGACACGTTTTCATCATATTTCGAGTAAATTTTTATAAAAATGCCTAATGAAATCTTTTCGCGTGTGTATAAGTTCATACTTTACTTTATGACACGATTACAAACTTTTTTTTAATTTTAAATTTAATTGTATAGTAGTATAATCACCATTTATTTGTTAATAATTTATGTATCGGCGTTAAACTGAATAAACAATTTGATGACTTTTTTACTTTAATTTTGCATGCATAATAGTGTACAGTACGAATTATGATATTGTTTGTATTTTAGTAAATTAAATAAATTTCATAAGTTAAAAAAGAAAGATGTATAACGCATGATTATTTCGCATATGACCTTT
Organism: Torymus flavipes; assembly: GCA_030522905.1. NCBI lineage: Eukaryota > Metazoa > Arthropoda > Insecta > Hymenoptera > Torymidae > Torymus > Torymus flavipes. The sequence continues at coordinate 11,995 of JAPYZO010009252.1, read as the reverse complement.
TTGTGCTCGTCGATATTTTTCGGGCGATGTGTTAAAGTTCGAATCGAATTATTAAATTGCTTATAACGAGATAAATGTGTGAGCGTATTTCAACCGCAAACGCGATTTGCATTACGAGATTAGCCGTCAACCTAGCGGAAACGGTTCACTTTATTCCGCGTTTCAGAGAGACTTTCCCCATAAATTTTTGTATTTAATTTTGTTCTCGAGGTAGAAACTATTCCACAATTTTTTTTTATGACAAATCGTAAATATACTTATTTAAAACACTTACAAAATTATATCTGTAAAATTATTTAATCTTAATTTGAAAAAGTATTATTTTACAAAGCCGCATCTGTATCTATTTTATTTCCGATGCATATTAAGTGCTCAGTAGTCAAACTTATTAAATCAGTTTTATGTTTTATTAAAATTTATTCGTTGCTTTCAATTCCTTTTCAATCTTCTCATTTTGCATATTAATTCAACGCCAACTGCATAACTTCCGCGGAAAAAGTTATTACAGTCAATAACTGTTTTTGAAATGGAATTGTTACGAGAAGACGCAAGTAACCGCAACAGATATCAAATTTCATTTATCAGTTTGAGTTTCTTTGGAAACGTACCGGGCATGTATATTATTAAGAAAGACTACAATTAAACCGTGCATCTGATACGCGCCAGCGAAATATCCAATTACACGCCCGCGCGCGTCCGCACGCGCGAAATAAAATGAAAATCCTAACAGTTTGTTCTGCACCCTCCGTGCGCAGACGAAGATAACCAAAACGCGAGGCATAAAATTTTATATGCGTAAATAAAAAATGAACCTTAGGCAAATTCAATTATTCCGGTGGGACGCATCAGCAGGGTAAACCTTGGAAACCGCGATGACCATGTCGATGTTAGAGATCATTCTGCTATCCCACTCTCCCTCCTCTCCCACACTAGATTAGATTAGATTAGTCTTTTTGACACCATGGGGTGAGACCCCTGTCTAGCGCTTTATGAAAAAATACAAAGTATACGGAGAAATAATAACAATAAAAATATAAACATATTATGAGGTAACAATAATAGAAAAGCGCAAAATAGCAAGATAAAAGATATAAAAAATATAATAAAACATATAATAAAAACGCAGTTAAGAAGAGGTATTTAATAATCAACGCAGTTAACGAGAAGGATAGATCAGGCGCAATTGACAACGATAATAGATAGTATAAAAAGAATGCAGATAACAGAGAGAGAGAGAGAGAGAGAGAGCAGCGGTCACGCGTATCGGGTAAAGCACGCAGGTACGCTCGGGTGGCACGCGTTCCTCCCCGTGAAATCGGAGTGTTACACGCGTAACTGGGTTAGAGGCTCGGCGAAAGAAAAGGCACTCCTCTCCCCCTCTGACTCTGTGTCTCTGTGTGTGTGTGTGTTCGCGCTATCCAAGCACTCGGGGGACAAGCATATACAGTTATATACGTGCGAGTACGATCTTTCCTGCAAATACGTCTCTCGGGATGATGAAAGGTGAGAAACGGGAGGGGCAGGGGATCTGGCCGAAGGCGATTTTTAAAGATGACCGGGCTCTCTTTCTGTTGAAAAGGTGCTGCGCAGAAAGAATGTCGGAGCTTTCGCACCTACTTCTCTGATGCTCGGCTTTTTGTTATTTTTTCAGGGATGCCTGTCAGAAAAGCTCCGATTTGATGAGATCAACCCTCTCAGACTTTTTCTTCAATGTATGATAACTGGTTATTTTTTCAAATTTTATGCTGACTGTCTAAAATGCTTATTTTGGAAATAGCCATGTTTCGTCCGAATTTTAAGAAAAAGAAAGAGCGTTCAGGAAGGTTTTGATGTTCGTTATCACGCTTCTTTTCAAAAGACTTAAGAATTTATCAAGGCACATTTCTTTGACCATCGTAAAAAGTTAATTTGACTTTAATACTCAATATCTATGAATTTCTTGATAACTTTTTATTACCGCATTATCACGTAGGAATTATACAACGGTATAATGTTACCCGTGAATCTAGCTGAACTCGTAAAAAATGCAGAAGATTAGCAGAACATTAATCAATAAAAAATAATCTAAAATCTCATGTCTGCACGTTATATGGAATCAAAGTCTGGAAGCTGGCGATAATCTTAAGCTGGATTTGAGATTCACTTAATAATTTCGTACACCAGCCGTTAGGCGCGTCCCTCGGCCGTCAATCTTCCAATATAAATTCCCCAAACTCGTGCCCCCGTAATAGAGTGAGGATCCAAGCTCTTGTTTCATCCCGCGTTACTTTTGATTCCCCGTAGGTATACGATGACGAGGACCTTAAAAGCGATCTCGGAATCGTCCGAAAGAAAGGGAAAAAAATGGAAAGATAAAAGAATAACGACCCTTGCGGCTCGTTTCTCTCACTTTCCCTCCTGTTTTATCTCTAGTGTGTGTGCGTGAGTAGTAGTCTTCTCTCTTTTTCCTTAATCACTTTTTGTGTGGAACACACATATAGACTCGGCGCTACGATCCTCTCGAAAGCAGAACAATCCCAGGCGACCCACGTGATTCATGGATGTCCGCGCGCTCCTGCGACAATTCTTTTGGTAAGTCCATACTATCACTCTTTTTCTGTATGTTGCTTTCTCTCCTTCCCCTTCTTTTCTACTCTGCGTTTCAATATTTCGTTCATTCATATTCAAATGCCAGAATCGTGTGCGAGTACTTGCCTCATTCGTTTTAACTTGGACGTGACTAAGCGAATTCGAGGGGCGTACGTCGTAAATTAGGAAAATCACAAGTAATATAAATTCAAAAAAGCATTTGGTTGATGGGAAAGAAGCGTCATTTTTCTCACAATAATTTTCGTCATGAATAAAATTGTACGCATTATGATGCATAATGTATTCTTCGAATTACTTTTTCTCTTACAGTAAGCATATTATACTTCAACGCGTTTCCATTCTTTTTTTTTGTTGCATAAATCATATGAATGCCCTTCCTTTTTTGATTTATTCAAAAATATATTCCATATAATATTATAATAAAGAATTCTTTTATTCATTACGTACTTTTGATGTAGGGAAAGTATATTTATGAATTAAGATGCTGTTATTCAATAAAGTTAAACTTTTAAGAATTATTAAAATTTCCCAACCATTTTCATTAAAATTATATTTCCACTTTATTTTGTTTATACATTGTCCGATTTCCCACGTTAGCTAATTGACGTTAGATTAATTATATAAAGCACTCTCGCGGTATTGAAATAAATCGAATCTCCCAATAAATTCATTAAATGACACACTAACGCGTGGTAGCCATTTATTTAATAAACGAACGTACTCTATCAGTCTAACTCGGCACTCTTGCAAAAAGCCTAATTGAAAACAAACTATTCCGACGCTCGTGCCTTGATGAAACAAGTTCTCTCTTGGAATTACAAAGAAGTCATCACAAGAGCAGTTTGGATTCGATTAATCCGTACGGCTCTGAAAAGAGCGCGAACGTTATCGCGCCGAGTTCGCGCAGGCAGTAGATCCGTGCACGCGCTCGCACAGCGAGATTAACAAGGTTATTCGAAAAGCCATTACTAGAAGCGCGAAACGGGTTAAAGCACGACGTCGGCGGTGGGCTTATGGTTGCTGCTAGCGCCTAATTGTCAGCCGCCGCGGCCGTCGTTGCGCGGCCACGTTAACTTTCGACAGCGACGACGCGCCAATAACAGGCCGGCAAGTTCCCTGCGGTGTCTCGCTCGACCTTGATTATCAATGCCGGCCACGTTATTCGCTAAAAATTCGTGTAGGCAGCTAGCTGCGTGGCGAGGATGCGACCTGAATTGTTAAATGTGTTATGTTGATTTTTGCATTTTTTTTCATTTTGTTAAATCTTAAAGGGTAGTAAAAATTGTGAGGGGATGGCGTAAAGTAATGCTCTTGATGAAATTTGAAATCATTACTTTGGTAGTACTTTGTAGCTTGAATTAAATTAAAAGCGCCTTTCGATGGAGTTTTTTTCCTGCGTTCTTCATCAAATTAACTCCTCAGGGTTAAACTGAATTCAATTTTATAAATAGACTGAAAAATTCTCGTCTACGTCAAAACTAGCTTTAAAAATAAGAAATAAACCAAGTAGAATGAATAATCGAATCCTAATAATAAAAAAAACATCTTTTACAGCCGATTACAAGAATTAAAGGAAAAATAAACTTTTAATTATTTGTGTAGGAGCAGACTGATGTTCCAAAGTCAGCAAGGCATGTGACGGAGTCCTGGATAGAGAGCACAGTTTCACGATGCAAAGTTCAAAATACTGCGGATCATGCGGTCACTTTGTCAGGAATTTATTGTTCCTGTTTATGCCCTCATCATGGATAAAGTTCGAAATAGCTTTTTGATCATGTTTACGTAATGGTGAATTTTGGGAACATTTCGCAGGATTATTTTTATACCTTTCTTCAACGAAGTTACTAATCAATTTTAAATTTAAACGAGATTTTCGACGCTATATCAACGTGTATATTTTATCAATGCAAATTCTAAATTAACCTATATACCCATAATACCCATAATTTATTTTTAGATACACTTTACAATTGTAATTATAAAACGAGAATAAAGATTTTTTTTTTAAATCAATACGAAAGTGCATAACAGAACCATAAAGGATGAAGAAAAAGCGTCGCAGCGTAACGAAATTGAATGAATCTGTTACACGTCTATGAAATAGAGTAGCGGAACGCGCTCTCACTGGTATGGTTGGTTTTCCGTGGCCGCGGGGTGCGATAGCGCTCGCTCGTCCGCCACTAAGCGATAATCGAAAGCACGTCGTGGAATTGAGGCATCACAACGAGGAAGCCTCACTGCTTCGGAAAACTTTCCATTTTGCGAAATTGAGTCTTGCAGCATCGAGGACGAATTTACTCTCTGGGATTTCCAAGGCTGCGCGCGCGAGTTCTTCTCTGGCTTCGCCGTGTACACGGTTTGCCTATGGTATACTATACACCTCCACAGAGGCGCGCGTTATTTTTTGCTCCTTCTTCTCTTCGCCTTCCGAACGAAATTTATTTTGTACGCGTAAGAACGCCGGGATGGAATGGAATTGGAATAAGAAAGGATGTTTCACTTATGCTCGGAATGAAACAGTCAATGTATGGCAAAATCATAGAAATATACATTTAATTTAACCTTAGAATGGACAGATTGAGTATTTTTTGTGATTATAAATAAAACGGTTTTTAGGTAATATGTTGTATCTTTTATTAAATTTGCTTGTCTTAAATGGTGAATAAGAAAAGTCTTTCAAAGTAAATAAGGTATAAATAAAAAGTAAGGTAAAGCCTCTGGGTGCTATTGCCACAAAATGCTTTTCAACTTCTCATAATCTTTTCATCGGCATATTAAAGTTGTTTTCCTTGTTTAATAAAAATTCAAATTTGTTGAGCCGCAATTCCGAGAAAATACATCAAACATAAATTGGAATGCAAATAAAATTAGCTTTGTAATTTAAACATACAAATAATGATTCATGGAAATAAATTTATTTGCGCAACTGCCAAAATTCTGACAAGGTACCAGTGAAATAAAAACGAAGTCATCGGCGATATGTATTTCTCTAATGTATGTCTAATATTTATTACATAATAACATTGCGGAACGGACGTCTCATCGACTAGCCTTGTACATGCAGGAAAAATATAATCGTTAGACATTTATTTTTATATGATATATCCTTTTAAAATAGAAATAGATCTGCTTTCTTTCATTTTGCACGTGAGAAACACTTATGAGTTAAAATTACAGCTGCTGCACGGAGAAAAAGGTTACAACCCCGATTCTCGAATCTGTCATTAGCAGTCTTTACGGTTCCCCCAAGAAAATAGTTTTATTTCTTTTTTTTTTTGTCTACTAACTGTTCCTCGCAGGCAGCTCTAGTTCCCCGCGACAGATTCAAGCGGGAACTTGCTCGCAAGCAAATCATATTTATCATCTATAATGTATGTAATATAATTAAAATCTACTCTTGTACATTTCATTGACATTTATATTGACTAGTTTCAAGTTGTTCACAATAGGAAACTGGTGATCTTCAGGTGCCAAAATGCGTTGCATTCGTTAATATAATTCTAAAAGATACTATCGCAGACCGCTTAAATAAATGCGCGAAATTCGGAATAACAAAATGTCTTGATAGGCTTTCGTAAACTAGCGATGGAACCTTCTTAGGTGCAGTGTCGATACGCGAAAACAAGAGTCTGTGAGATTTTACAACTATCATTTTTTCCGCAACTCTATATTTCCGTAACTTTGTATTCCATGCTGGAAAGGTACATAAAATGTTAAAAATTCTAAATATACAAAAGCACAAAATACAATTGTACACATGAACTTTAAAAAAGTATTTATTCGACCAGCCGAAAAACTATTTTCTAAATTTTCCTGCGTTTGAAATTAAAAAAAAAAGTGCTACGCTTAAATTTATTATTAGATTGTCTTGAAAAAATTTTCAAAGCAGAATTTTCTCTCTAAACATAAAAGACTCTGTAAATTCAAATAGAACTTGTGTGTGTTCTGCAAACAAATTCTCCTACGATAATCGTGTGCAAATACCCGCATGAAAAGTTATCGACTGCATGCCCCACAGACGGTTTCCAACTACATAATACACGTCGTTTAAATCAAAATATGCGCGTTCTAAATATACAAAATAAAATACTGCTTGTTTATATCAAGTGTCTATCTATAATACGTAATGGTATTTGCATCAAAATTTTTACCGCTTCTCCCTATATAGACCCATATAGGCCATGTATAGAACATTCAATATTACTCCCTCCGTTAGATAAAATTTAAAAAATTTAACAACCATTATTCATTCAACTACTACATTTATTGATCATCGAGCTATTTAAAAGTCTATCTCTAGAAGAAAAATCAGAACCTACAAAGCTGTACAGTCCCGAAAAATTTTGATGCAACCTGCCGATCAATAAATAAAACCATGAAAAAACGCGTGCTCTCGATATTACGAAGAAATGTAATTTTGTAACTACACCGAATATGACAATTAGTTAACGAGACTCGTCGTTTATTATTTTAGGAAGCAAATTACGTGTGTTGTGTGTGTGTGTGTGTGTTTGTGTGTGTAATTGTGTACGTGTTGTATCATAATCTCGTGCGATGTTGCGCTTGCTCGCTCTCTGCTCACGGTTGCTCCCCGGCCATTGGAGGAGAACGCTCATCGGCGGCGGCTGATCCACTCGTGCCGATCTACTTGCCGAAGCACGAGACAGCGTTGAAGGCGCACTGCCTCCAGTAGTTGCGCTTGCGCTGGAGATCGTCCGAGTCAGCCTGGGTGCGCAGACGCTTGACCAGCCGCCTGCCCATCAGGTAGTTGAGCAGGTCCCGTTCTACCGCCGCGCCCTCATCGTCGCCCATCATCTGAAACATGAAAGAGTGGAGAAAAATATAGCGCGCGCTTTCTCATTAGCCCACTGCGCGCAACCGTGTGCACAGTCGTTTGTCTGACGCAAGCATTTTTTTCTTTCCGCAGAAAGAGCTATACTCGCCTGCCTCTGTGATGCAGCGGGCCGAGAGTTTTAAATTACACGAGATTACGGACTCTCGACTTTCAAGGAGGATGGATTGATTTTTGCGCGTGGACGCACGAGCTGCGGACGCGAGGACTCTTGCCCGCTCGCGCCTTTGTTACCCACTGAGCTTCGTCACAGTCTCCGCATTTTTTAATGAGTGTAATTTTGCGGGGTTCGCGTCAAAGGAGCGTCTCATATTTGTTGAAATTAGTGGCTTCGCGTTAGGAGCTGCGCGTAAATAGATCCTTCCATCCTAATTAACTGAATTAGCCTTCAAAATACTTTCTGAGTAGTGAGTACTGGGAATTGTCTAAAGTTTCTTCGACAGTTTTGAAGTATTTCGAAATAACCCAATATCAAAGCTCAGCTCTTAGCGGCATCGTCTATGGAAAGATGAGCCAAAAGTTACGGGGAACCACGTCTGATGAATGAGAGCCGACTATTGAATTACAGAAATCCTGTACTTCGCCTGGAAACATCGCCCCTCATCTCCCGCTTGTGGATTTCGACTAAATTCCTTACGATGTTTCCAGAGACTCGTCTTTTTGCCTAGCCTAACAGATCTTGGCCCAGATAATACTTTTATGCGTTCCTATAAATTTTAGAGATAAGCTAAGTGTTTGATATTTTTAAATTTCTACGCTAGTAAAGGTTGGCACAAATCGACAAATTTCAGATCGTGAGAAAAGCAGCTGATTAGTGAGGTTTGTCGTATGAATAATTAAATTCTTACTTTCATTGGAATTTTCAATCAGAATGATGTAATTGGTAGCTGATTACGCAATCAGCTCATTAAAGAAATAAATTCCAAATTATTCCCACTACAACCATTAATCAGAGTGAATTTCCGGATAGAAGTTCAGCCTATTAATTGGGCAGTAAAAGTTTGCGTATTGAATGTTAACAAAACAAAAGCATCTATACGGGAGCGCAATCCGGTTGCATACTTGGATATTTTCGGATGACGCAATACAGTTCAATTTGCGTACAAAAGCACGCACATGCGAACAGTCGGTGCAAGATAATTAGCGCAATCACCCGAACCCGACGCAATGAATGCACAGATAAAGGTCCTGCATCCTTTGTCGAAGCGTTTTCCCGGTAAAATTATTCGTCTTATTATTGGAAGAATAGAGCTGATTGGTATTTCATATGGTACATTTTCGGCTGATCGGATTTTTCAGTTTTCCAAACTATTAAAAAAATATCGGATTCCGGTTCCCTCCTCTTCGGATCACAATCGATACTGCGAGCGCAGGAACGCAGGGGTGTGCGGAATTGAAGGCACCAGATGTACGTAAGAAGCTACTTTGAAGTAATTATCCAGTGTCGTATAGGCTATTAATTTTGTCTCTTTGTAAAATAGCCGGATCTAATTCGGGTTGTGCGCGAAATCATTACGAAATGACGCTTTTGGGTAGTAGCGCAATTATAATTTTCAATTAATGCCCATCCTTTTGGATGCAATCATGACAGTAAACCTTTTTGTCATAATTTGTATATAATTTTCGTACTACACTTCAACATTCGCATATACATGTTTAATTAGTTTAATGAATTGAGTGAATTGCTGTTTGTTTTAATTTGCGTTAATGTAACAGATATTGCTTATATACGTAAACATTAGAATGAATAACATCCACTGATTAATAAAATTTATTATTTATTAAGAAAAATAAAATTCTTTTAACCTTTCTTCTATAATAAATTACTTAATTTTTTTATTACTATATATTTTGTGTATGTTATTAAATAATAAAGTAATAAATAAAACATAAATCGCGACATGGCCAAACTTTAATTAGACAATGTCCTGTTATTCTAGACTTTGAAGTTTAGGAGGATATCAGAAACTTTATACTTAACAAAGTTTCTTCTTATATCTTTATTTTAATTAATATATCATAAAAAATAAAGTTAGTTTATGATGCACGTAAATTATATTAAAATTCTTAAAGTGCATTTTGACAAAAATTATATCTACTGTTTTTTAAATTGTATGACGTACATTTTTTGATAAAAAAAAATATAAATTTTAAATAAATAACACTACATAAGGATTCGCCGTAATATTAATAAAATTTCTTTAATGTAGAATATCAATGTAATAACTTGACGTATCAAGTATTCAATAATCATCAATCTATTCATTTCTACATTCAAATCATTAACATAATTTCCCGAAAGGCAAAAGATCAAATACATAATTGGATTGTTTAAGGAACTTTAGTCGAGAGAAAACATAAAAAAAAAGCGAAAAGCAGAGCCGGGCGAGACTCGGGAAAAAATATCTCCCCTGATTTTCCGCTGAATCGGATCCTGATATAGGTCTCGGCCATATAGTAATTTCGTTACAAGTTTAGTGCGCACCTCGCGGTGGTTATTTACGGTTTCTTGGCCCGAGGCAGTCCGGCGTGTAATAAAATCTTACCTCCCGCACACAGTCGTCTTCGTCACCACCGCTCTTCCTTACCTCCGACTTTTCTTTGCTTCCCACAAGACGGCGCGTGTACAGTGCGAGCAATCGGGAAAAATTCCAAGATCTGTGTTTCTCGGCGCTGTCAGGGCTTTGACGTTCGCGTCCCACGGGACGACCTGCTGGCCGCCGTCACGTATAAGGGAAGTAGCCGAATAGATTTTCCTCTCCACCGTCGCCATCGCGCCCGGCGAATTATGTGCCATTATTTCTTTCTCTCGCGAGAACCTGGAGAGAGCCTATGCGATAAAAACCCGTCGTATCGTTATTTCCGAGCCGCCGGGAGAGAAAGAGTGAGTGCGAGATTACGATGTTCGCTTATATATACTTGGCAGCTTATGAGATCTCAGGGTTCCGGCGATGATGGACTCTTGGCGCGAATTCTATTTGCCGTCGGCCGGGAATAAACTGATTTACCAAAGTTGCGAAACGTGACTGTTAATAACCTGCGTGTGTGCGTCTTCGATTGATTAGGTACTGACAGCGCGCTGCTAATGACTTTTGCCGACATATGAGCTGCACTTAACTCAGTAACTTTATTCGCTATAGATTTTGCTAATTTACTACAATACTTTCTGAACTCCATAACTTTCGTGTTTATACGATTTCTAGAATAGCCATTCGGCAGTAAATTTATTTCGCTGATCATTTGCGCGCTTATTTTTGAAAGCGATGAAATTCCAAAATATACGTTCGACAGGTAAGTTTCGAATGCGAGCTACCACGTATTTCCGTACATTTCTCTTCGATTTAAGGAATATCTACTGCCGGATTCGCTCCCGGCGCTGGGTCCACGCTTATAATAGCGATAATATCCCCCCGTTATTTCTGGCCATTCTCCGGAAGGAACTACCGGATGATACTACAATAATCCGACAACGTTATATACAATCCGATATTACAAAGCGAGTATTAATACAATATGTTTCACTGTAATATTTATCTGTTCGTGTTAATTAATAACGCACGAAAAAAAGGAGAAAATATTAGAAATTTTTGAATAATGTATACGCAATTTACATGTAAATCGACGCTGTATTTGTTCTTGACTTTGTCGCGTACTCGCGTCGTTTACCTAAAACTCTCATGTTTCTATCACATTGTCTTAAAATTAACAAACTTTTATAACTTGAATCACTTTATCCTCAAATGAAAAAGGTCCAATATATACAACACGGAAAAGAACGGGTAAAGCAAAAGCGCTCTTTGCTTGACTATAATTTTCTTTTAATCGATTTGGTGAGTCACGACTTGAGAGGAAAAAAAATGTTTGGAATGTCCAATGAAAGCCATATTAAAGAGGGTACCCGCAATCCGTCAAACCTTTTCAGAAAACGCTTTCCTTTTTCATTGAATAAAATAGTCGTGTAACGATCAATATTAAACCTCCACCGCATTACTTATATTGCCCCAACTTAATAATATTACAGCATTTGCTTAGTAAAGCATTCCAGAGAGCTTCTGTAATTTTATCTCGCGCAATTTCGAGTAAGTTGATTCTGTATGGAAACCACTTGTACGCATTTGAAGTAAACCACGCGAAAATTTCAGCAACCAGAGAGAGACAGCAAGGACCAGAAGTCACATCACGTGCGCGCGCTTCGCTCACGACTCTCATCTCCAGAAGTTTTCCTCCCCGTCGTACAGTTGGCCTTCTACTGCTGAGGAATAGACCGTCGTTGACACGCGCGCGGCTCTGTACACATTTGGCGCGACGCTCTCCTGTACGCACGCATTTTTCTTAACTTTCACGAGAAAGTAACGGGGACAGAAAACATCGCGGAGAAAAAAGAAGGTAAGAAGAGCGAGAAAGTGTAGTTTCAGTTGGAATATATTTAGGAAACCCCAAAGTAAACTTCGAAGGACTGGATAAAATTTGGTTACTCTTCGGCTTGCGTATACAAACTCGATTTTGTTCTAATACGTTTCCAAGAACAGATGTCAAAAGCTATTTGTTGATGAT
>JAPYZO010009248.1:0-12981 GCA_030522905.1 Torymus flavipes | reverse complement strand
TATACTTAAGCTTTCCAAAGCCAGAATAAAGATAAAATTATGAAATAAGACGTTTGCCGCGCTCGATAAAGAACGCGTTTTAATTTCCATCTCCCTCTAAATCGACTTCTTCTTTTATTCCTTGCTTTTCTCGAAAAAAAAAGCCTTTCCCGGATATTCTTGAATTCTCGCTATTGACGGCCGCGCCCACGCTATCAAGGGCGCACCATCGCGATCGGAGGTTAAAATTACCGGCGCGAGTGTATTATACCGTAGTATATAACGACTTATTTTCGAGAGCGCATAATTCAAAAGGCGCGCGCAGGAAAAAGCGGATCAGCCGCGCGCAGCACGCGAAAGATGATCCGCGCGCCGGTCGACTCGAGATGTATAGGAACGAGAAAAAACAGAATGAGAGTGAAAGATAGATAGATATGATAGTCGTCGCGCGTCTCACGTGCGGCCGGCATTAATATATAACGGCGAATCGTCTAGAACTTGCGATTGAAAATCGACTATCGGTTTGAACGCCGGCATGCAGGAGGGAAACATTTTTCCGCCGCCGACGGCGAAGTTATACAGGTGTATGGAGGTATACCATCGTCGTAATGAAATTCAACTGGGAGCTAGAAATTCGTCACAAGAGTATATGTGAGTGAAATGTTTGTTTCTTTTTGCAAAATTCAATTCTGCAGCGGGAGCGCGGGCAAAGGGAAACGCGAAAGAGACGCACGTGAAAAATAAAAATTTATCCCACTCGGATGGATTGCGAGAGCGCGACTCTGCGCCTCGCAACTTCCGCAAAGTGAGAGATATATAAATTCACGGGGTAGTGAGCTCTGCTCGCGTGTAATGAAATTCTCCGTTAATTTATCGGGCCGGAGAGTCTCCTGCGATGGGATACTTTTTAAACTGCAACGCGGCGGCCCCGGATTAAGGAGGGACAAACTTGCTCGCGAAATAATCAACGATCTCTCCTTCCGTCCTGCTTTCTTTTGCTCCCGTCTCTTTATCTTGGACAGGCTTCGCTTCGCTCGGCGCTGAATGGTAAGTAGGAGGCGGAGAGTGTATAGCATTTCTAAGGCTTGCGACGGCTATCGAAGCTCGAGAAATGGTGCTGCGGCGATCATTTGAAAAGGACCCTACGATGCCCTGGAGTTTCGCAGGCTCCGCGAGGTTTATATACGTGCAATGTTATACCTGAGTAGGAAATACACGCCGAGAGAGAAAAAATTGAATGTTTTGAGGTTTTGTAATAAAAGGTACGACTTTATGAAAGACTGCATACATATTTTAATATTAAAATAATGCTTTATTAATCTGCAATTATGCTATAGTATAAACGACGAAAAAATACTTGATTTTTTGCTTCAGCAGACAAATGTGTCACGAATGAGAGCTAAGTATTTCATCTTCTGCCTTATCGTAGCATCTAGAACAGAACCAGCTGTCATCCTACTGACACAACCTTATAGTAAATAAGTTACAGTCTGCGAGACCGAGTTCAAGATGTGGCTTTACTTTTACTTGGAATCCCAATTCATTTTAATTAATCTCTAACGTTTAAGGTGGCTCATGCGACTTCGTATAAATGTGTAGATATATTTGAAACTTCAGAAAAAAATTCTTTAAGCATTTAACATTTAATCGATACCAAAAAAATCCTATGTCAACCATCAAATTAATAAAAAAATTGAGTTTAAAGCAACTGTTTATCGCTTCATAGGAACTTCTAAATAAGCAGTTTTTAATATGTAATATACGAAATTAAAGATCTTTTTGTAGAGAATCTGGCGATGTCATCATAATTATAATAAAGATATTAATGATAAAGTAATTCTGCACATACGCAGTGACAACTGACATACAGATACGTTAATAAATCAACAGATTTTTTACTTATTTAAGAAAATTGTCTTTTCTTTAGATATTTAAAAGTAATTTACAATACATTTAAGTATAATGTCATTAAATTTATGCAAAAAAAAGCCCATTAGCGGGGTCCCGACTTGATACGGCACCACGCGCATGAGTCACCTTAATAATTACAGTTTTTCTCATCAACTCTCATATAATCCAATAACAATCATTGGAGAGTTAAGTATCGAGTTAATTTATCTTTCACCGGGCAAATACGTTTCCCAGATTAATGCCATTTTAACTAACTAATGTGAACCTCTCGTAAAACGTTCATTTTATATTTAACCTGGATACTAACTTAAAAATTAAATGAGCGTTTGGTAATTGCATTTCATTTGATACAATTAAAATGATCGGTGCATTTTTCCATAGGACCGAAATTAAACACTGTCATCCAGATAATTCATAATAAAGCAGGTTCTTGAGTGCCGACGTCGCGTATTACCCCACGAGACAGTATCCTTTTCCCATCTAATTATTAATTCTTAAAAAAGGAAACTCGGTCGCGCCAAATCCAATCAGCTGCGCCTAATTACATCGGACACCAGGGCGCACTTCTAACCTTATCGACGTGAATGTGTATACGTATACGCGCTGCTGCAACTAGAGCGGAATCCAAACACGAAACAGCTCTCCCCGCGCGCGAGCGCGCGCACCTTCCAATAAAAAAAGGCAAACGCGAGCGCGCGCGCGCGCGCTTGGCATACGAAAAAGCGCGCCGCTGTCTCTCACTCTCTCCCACGCGCAGCGAATTCGATACTCGCGCGTGTGGGCGTCTCTCTTTCGTCCCCTTCTGCGACGACGTAACGGCTCTCTACGCGACCGATCGATAGTATCTCCGCGTGCGAGCCGCCTATCGAATTTCCCGCGGGATAAGGTGACGATGTGTATACAATGCGCGCGCACGCGCCCGACCGGACGGGCCGCGAAAAAAAGTGTGGCAGCGGCCCCGCGCGCGAACGTAACCGAGCGCGGTTTCGCGCCCCAAGGCACTTCCGGAATATTTCCACACACGGGCTGCTTGCGAAAAAGTTTTCTTTTTTGCCGGAAGAGGGTGGAGGGGAGGCCCGTTATAACTTTTCTGCCTCCGTGCGGGAACTATACTGCGAGGAAGGAGGAGGAATCGTGCGGATTTTTCGCGTCCTTCGTCTTTTTCTATTTGCCGTTGCGGATGCCGGGAAGTTCGGCTGTTTTTTCGCTCGGTTGGCGCCCTGCGGCCACCGGATTGAAAAATGGGGTTAAAGGAATTGTTAAATGTAACGTGTATATATGTGGTGATTAGGCTGTTTGGTGATATTTTATTTAATACAAAATGTGGTTGTAGAAAAAATAGGTACCATAGAAATTCCTTTTGAATTCGGGTTGAAAAGTAAATTATGATGTCATCTTGACATATTTATTGGAAATTGGAAAATTTTTTAGAAGAATGAAAAAATTCTTATTTTTGGTGTATTAGTATATGCGCTCTTTAATTAATCTGTCTATTTTCAGGAAATAAACAACTTTTATGGCTTCCTAAAAATATAAGATATTGCGATCGGTTTCCTTATTTTTTGATATGTAAATTCAGACAATATTTTCTTCTATCGTAGAATCGTGAAAAATGTGCAGCAACCTATGCATAAATAACTAGCAGAGTAAGTAGGTCGATTTAATTTAAATAATTCTCTAACGTAACTTAACGTGTACATTATACAGTATAAGGTACATCGTCTAGAATTAAGTTAGAATCCTTTGAGGGAAAAAGGTGCATGAAAAGTAAATCAAATAATGTGTTTGCGCAAGATTCCGCAATGCAGTGAAATAATAAAACAAAAATATTCAGTTGTATTTTACGTTCGTAATAAACCAAAAGATTACGCAGAAAATTTTATTCATACTTCAAATCGTAATTAACGTATAATATTATATATTTTGTGAAGAGTGAAATGTTTGCGGTAGCTTTGTGACATGTATCGGTTAAATTTCCATCCCAATATTCAACTGAGAATCTCCCCGAATGTCCAGTGATTAAATATTCAATTATATAATATATATTTAATAATCTAATTTAAAGCGAATTAATTAATATGAAACTTAGCATAACATCATTTTGTCAAATAATTATATAACAAATGTGTTACAATGATTTTATACGAAGGAACGTATCGATATTATATGAAAGAAACAGTTTTTTTAAATGATAAAATATTAAAATAATATGACTCTGAACAAACATATTATTCCCACACGCATAAAATCTTTACAGTTTGAAAAATTAAGACTATATGAAGATAAAATGGTTTATAAAAAAAAATGACGTATAAGCCAATGCGCCTTTTGATCGGAAAGAATAAAAATAAAAACTCCCTGTGACGCGAAGTGTATTATTAAACACGAAAAACTCAATATCCAACTGCTGTTAAAATCACGATACATTAAATCGAATGCGCGATTAAAAAATGGCGTTCCTTTTATAAGGTGATCATTGATAAAAGTCCTTTTTCAACCACATGCATTCATAATATAATATTATTTTATATTTTAAAGCTGGATTTTCGTATATTTTATAAAATATGTTTTTTATATGCTCGTATTAAATTATTATGAAGCATGAGCAATTCCAGTATTCAGCATTGACGTATATTGAACGTTGCTTCATGATTCTGAAAGATTGATTGCATTTTCATTATGTCGATTTTGAAACATTAATAATAACTATATTTCATACGTAAAATTGAATAGTTTTCTTTCATTATTTTAATTTTATAGATAAGCAAGACCAAGAATTTATTTTCGCCGTGATATTGTATAATATGTCTCTTGATTCACCCGCTTGCATTCGCTATACTGTCAATACGACAACAAACCTAATTAAAGCAGCTTCAAACTGAATTATTCTCCTATGTACAATAGCAAACCTTATTATTAAGGAAGTAATGAAATATTGCCTCGAGGGCTTGTCTCGAATTGTCTCGAAGTTTTGATGTTGATTTTCAAAATTTTCGCGTGATAATTATACTCGGTACTTAGAACTGAAGAAGAAAAGCATACTGAAGATGAATGTGTTGTTCAGAAGAAAGCGCTATATGTGTATATTATAACAATATTAATTATAATATAACTTTACATAAATCGACATACATCAGAAAATTATCGATTTTCAAACTATAAATATACCAATTACTCAAAAACATTGCATCACCGATATTGATTTTCTCTTCCAGCCCGCAAGAGGAACTCTATAACTTTAAGACAAAAAAGTACTTCTTCCGGATAAAGAAAAAAAGAAAGAATCGACAGAAAATGTCCCGTTTCCGGGATTCGGTGCCAACTGCAGCGGTCGTCGACATGGCAAAATGAAGATGAACAGCAGCAGTAGCAGTAGCAGCAGCAGCAGCAGTATATACACGAGCGCACCGGTAGGTAGTTACCCGTGGAAATTGTGTGCGGCCAGCCTCATCATTAGCATAGTCCGCATTAGGTTTGCCCCCCACGCGAGAGCTCGGAGGCTTAAAAGGATCGTAACGGTATTTCGCGCGGAGCGCGCGCAGGCCCTGCGGATATCCTCCCCGAAGCGTGTATATACGCACGCCCCTAAGTGGATTCGCCGCCGCCACCGCCGCGGTATGTCCCGCTGCGGAGTAACCCATACGCCTAACCTCAGAACTCGTTGCTTATATAGCCGATATAAGATGTAGGCGCAGTGTGGTATCAGGCTTGTCAGTAATATCGTGAATTGTGGATCGCGCCGATGGGGTGTGCGGGTTTATGACTTTTTTTCGCTGAGATTGATGCGGCACTGGCACGTCACGGGTAATTGAGGGTAATTTTAGACCGGTTCTGTCTGTTATATTCTGATTTACAGTTGGCGCGAACAGTCTTGAAAGGATGGTAGAATCGATTTTTTATTATTTGGGCCATTCAGTTTTATATATCATTAATTACGTTCTCTGTCGTCCACTGTTCGAAATAACTGTAAATACAGCAGAACATTGTAGAACGAATAGAACCAAAAATATTACAAGAGGTTCGTCAATATGTACATTTTTATAGTATAATTTTTCATTTAATGTTCGGCGAATTAAAATTGATTTGTATGGAATCGTTGATCATATGGACAAATTAAATGTTGATAAAAAAGTTTCTGAAAACAATAAATAAACAATAAAAATATCAATCTGTCAGAATGGTCTATTGATCCATCAATCCAGCCGAGAGGATAAAAAGACTATACTCGTGAAGTGGATTTCTAAAAAAAAATCCGCTACCAGGTGATGAAATATTTTCTTATAAAAGTGAATGAAAGTTCTGCAGATATAATAAATTTTTTATTAAAATTATAAATAATTCTCTATTTAAACAATCTTATTTAATTAGAGTGAATATAATTTTCAGGCTGAAGAGAAAATTTCATGTCTTTAGATTTCCTATATTTTATATAAATATTCCATCACCTACAAAAACGAGATGCGGAATTTAATCTAAAAAACAATAAAATAAGCTTAACCCAACTTATTTGTACTACAATCGAGTTTATGCCACATTAATTAGTCACTCTCATTGTTAAAATATTTTATAAACTTTTTTAATTTTAGAATTATTTTTTGTAGAATATAAGTTGAGTGGTTTGTTTAAAAATTTATTTGTTTGATTAAATTTTAAATGCGTAGGATTTACTGCCTTGCAATACTGTTACTGAAAAGTATACGAGGATTCCTATACAGTGAAAAAAATTTTTACTGGATAAATTTAATGCACACATGGAATATTCATTTTTTGATCTTTTTCTATATAGCATGTAAAGTAATGTACAATTTTTCTACTACAAAGTTAGATCAACTTAATGGATTACTTTTTATTCTGCAGAAATATAAAGAATTCATGTATTTATTTTAGCACTCAAATTCATATGCGGGAAGGAATTTCACAATTCGATATCAATAAAGAAAACATAGCATCTAATATTAAATTTATCAATTATGAATTTATACGCTGTAACACGTTACCACTGCAGTATACAAACATCATTGTCATATTCGGGTGCTCGGATATTGCTTCAGACAAAGGTATAATAATAACTGAATACGGCCAATATCGATCTCCTTAGCCGCGCAACACAGTAAATAACCTTATAATCAATTAAAATGACATAAAAACGATACGTTATAAGTCACGTTTCAGTATACAAACTATACTTTTCCGATCAGAACTGTTAACGACATTTACCATAATAACACGACCCGTATCCGCACCCAAACGATTTTACATAATCACAGTCGAGCTTATCACACCGAAATACACACCTCCTCTATACGGTATTTACCCGGCTTCTTTCCATTTCCCGTCAAAGCCCATCGCCCCCCGCGATATTCATTGACGAAAGACACGCGATGTGTACTTTCCCCCTCTATATAACCACAATCTCGGCGTCGCGCCACTTGCAACGCTTGCGATCACGTCGCGTCTCGTATGTCGCGCTCGCGCGAGACACGCCGCGCCGCCGAAAGATTCCCCCTGTCATCGCCACCTACAGCGTGAGCAGCAGGTCGATTAGATCTCGCTTCCCGTCAATCCCCGCGGCGCATACACACG
Source organism: Torymus flavipes (assembly GCA_030522905.1). NCBI lineage: Eukaryota > Metazoa > Arthropoda > Insecta > Hymenoptera > Torymidae > Torymus > Torymus flavipes. The sequence goes on along the minus strand of JAPYZO010009248.1, from coordinate 5,508 downwards.
CAGATAGACACACTATATAGCAAGTGTCCCGGGGGGAAAATTTGACGCGCGAGTTGCGCTTGTCAACTCTACGGACTAATTATCGTTATGTGGCGCTATGAGCGCCGCGCGAGTCTGTGTGGAAAAGCGTGCGCTCAATCTATATTCACACGCGGCTCGCTCGAGAGCGCGCAATTTTCCATTTTTTTCCCGTTAATTTGAACGGAACTCGAGTGAGCCTCTCGAGCCGCGTTACACACACGTCGATTGTATAAACGTGAAGCGCCGAGAGCGAGTGTGGAGAGAGCCGGTCGATTAACTTCCGGCGCGAATCGAGTTTCGCGCGCGCGCATGTATTTTTGTTGACGGCACGTATAGGGCGGCGTTTCGTGGGTGGGGGGAATAGCAGCGACTTTCGTATATATCGGGTGTCAATATAAATAATGCGCCCGTGTCTATTTGGGATAAAATAGGTTGACCATTAATTATTGGCGTCCTTTGCGGACTGTTCCATTTTAATCTCTCGTTTAGTTCCGAAACTTCGAAGCGTGAAATTCTGGTGATGGTATAGTAAGAATAAACGACTATTCCTCCGACACTTTCTATATTGAACTGTACTATTCGTATACTCTGCATTGAACTAGTTTATATTTTAATTCAAAAAACATCAAATATTCTCGTATGTACAGAGTATTACGTCAATGTTCATTCAGGAAATTGACTGAAACTTTAATTCGTTTTGATGTTGATTTAACGAAAGAGGATTAAACTTTTCATACCAATAATATTCAGCTATGCCTTAATAACTCTAACGAGTTTTCGTATATACAAATAGCTGCGTTTGTTTCCCTTTCCCGGATAGAACAAAACGTTATTACAAAGTTACGACTGAAGTGATTTGCATGAAAAGCAGTTCCGGGAAAGATATTACAAATATTACAAAATGGGGAGCCGGGATGTGCAGTAAAAAACTTTGATCATTTTTTTTTCTGTTCAATGTCGAGTCATTACGCCGAAACTTTCCTCACCTCTGTTATTATTATCCCTAATAAAAACAACATAATAAAATCGAATTACGCAAGCTTAATGAACTTTTTCATGCTATTAAAATTTAATATACCAGCGTGGAAAGTAATTTTCGCGGTATGTCTGATTATACGGCTTAATAAATATTTTAATAAGCCTCGACATTTTTAAATGCGCGCAAATTTTCAACGCACTTTTCCAACGTTTTCCCCTACATACACAATCTCCAATAATTCACAGACCATGAGACACTCGCCACGGAGCCAAGCGTATAACTAAATCATTCGAAAACACGCGTCCCTCCAAAAATCAACAAAAAACCGCGCAACAACAACTACAACAGCGCGTACTGCATCTATACCTCGATCTCCATACTTTTTCACAAGATCTCACGGTAAAAAAAATCTTCATTTTTCCAGCTCTCGCTGTCGTCCACGCGCGCACGCTTGGAAAAATCACTTTTACTCGCGTGTGTGTCGGCTCATGAAAAATCGGTCGATCAACGCGCCCAGCGGGTTGAAAATCGCGCAGCGCGGAAAAAAAAGAATTTATCGCGACGTCTTACACGCCGAGGCGGACGCGCGCCCGCCCCTAGCCGATTTATTGCCACTTCACTGAAAATTTATTCAGCTATCCGCCGGCTACACTCACACACAGTGACAGAGCCGCGAGCGCCTGTAAAAAATCTATTTTCAATAATGGCATTATGATGTTGAACAGACGACCGGGAAAGAGCGCCTATGAATACGTATATATATATATACACAGAAAGGCTTTTTCTCTCCTAGCTCATGTAAGCCATTAGAAGGAAACCAACAAATAGACGAAATTCTTTTTATAGTGGCTATTATAGTAAAGGAGAGTTTGTAAAACAGTCGGATGATATCGATTCTCGCTCGTGCTTATGCGTTATATACATACATACGCATACGAATGTGCATACATATGCGGGCGCGCCGGGTCTATATAACTCGAGGAGCGTACTTCCAGGTAAATTCGCCTATCATAATCGATATGCGCCGAGTGAAACTAAAGCTGCCTCGTCGCGTGTGCTTTACGACGCGGGCGAGCGAGAGGCCGAGAGCGCGCGCGCTTATCTCTCCGTTTTTTCCCCCCGAGGCTTAAACGACACGACGTTTTCCCTTTCGTTCGAGTTATTTGGAGAATCTAATCACGTATAACGCATAAAAATGAATAGCCTTTATGTCTTATAGTATGTATTATATTTCGCTTTTTATTGGGAAACAAAACGGTTCTTTTTACTGCGAAATACTGTAAATATTTATGAATTATATAACTTCTTTTGCCAAGCAATAACATTTTATTAGATTATTTCTCCGCATGCATGAAAGAAAAAATTCCTGTGCGCTCCTTAATTTAGTTAAAACAGTTTTTTGGAAAGAATTTTTCAAACAACGCGGGCACATACACGACAAAAATCCCTTTAACAATATTTTCATACAACGCTACATGGCAGTGTTTTCTCCGTATACGCTGCCGAGACTATATGATGCGTAAAAATTTTATTCAAAGAGACTGGCTGTGCCCTCGCTCACAGCCACCGCAGCACGCGCTTATCTCTCGGAGCGCGCCTGCGCATTGTACAGCGGTGTAATGGTGGATTTACGTGCTGCGCCCGGTTACGGCTCGAGATTACGTTCGGATCTTATGATCAGTGCCATTGTAAGAGTGAAATGTAATCTCAATTTACGAGACGCCGCAGTGCCCCACGGCTCGGGGGAATAAATCTCCCGCTGCGCACATTTTTCTGCGCCTTACGGGGAAAACGTCGCGCCGTTATTTGTATCGAAATTTCTACCAAGAGTTTATTGTCATCGCCGCATAAGTCGTGCGGATCGACTCTTTCAATTGGAACATTCATCCGGCACAGGAAATGGCATCTGACGTTTATAGGAATATACTATATATAATAATATCCGATTTATGTCAGTCTAATTTTGTTATACCATTAAATAATGCAATATTTAATTAATACATAATTACCCATGTTGTTGTATTCCAACAATAAACTACGCGGCTCAAGGCATTAGACGAAAACATCCTTCAACTCACCTGAAACACAAAATAAACGGTAATCAGATTAAATATATAAGTGCATCCGAAATAGAAATGTAAAAGTTTTACGTAAGTAACGTATTCGCGAACTCGGAATAAATTAAATAATAATGAATTCGGTGTATCGATCATCCTTTAATTGCTATCAGTTAAAGAGAATCGGACAATTCAAATGCATTTCCAATGTATCACTTTTTTTACACGAACATTCTTCGACAGTTTTACAATTCGGTGCATCAATGTTTACGACACCGTATATATACACTGCTCTATATAGGTCTCAATTGACACTGACAACAATTACTTTTATATACATCGACATTCAGGAGAGAAAAAAAATTGACGGAAAAAACGTAAAAATACACCTCTATATAACCTTTCCATTTTCATAAAATTTTTCGCCCCAAAGCTGTAATTATACGATTGACGCGCGGTCGGCTTTTTCCTCCCCCTTTGATCGCGCTTGCGCACGTGCATATTCATCGAATATTAAAAAGCGCAAATAGCGAGCCCTCCGCTGCAGCAACGGAGGGAAGAGGCGCGCAATCGAGTGGATATCGAGCTTTAAAGAACCCAAACAAAATGAAATAGCGTCCAGCGACGCGAAATGGCCCAGTTCCTTCGCCTCCAATATATTTACACCTCTCCAATATATATATATATATATACGCTGATCGCACGCTCTGCCCTTTTTCCGCCTCTGTAATTGAAAATCCGACTAATTGGCCAAGAAACTGTGCCGCGCGATTTTCTCTTCACTGCCAGAGGATCGTAAAAGAGGATCGTTGAGCCGCGACGACAACGACGACGACGACGACACACTATACGCACACACACAGACACGTACGTAATTGCGCGTCGGGCGTTCGTTATCGGCCGCGATCGACAGGCGGCCGAGATAAGGCTGATGCGCGCTCACCGTCGATATAGGTACGCGCGTTGGCATCATAAGGCATTACGGCGGCAGGGCTCCTGTAGGTAACGAGTGCACACGCGCGTATGGCAACGCGACGCTGTACCTATAAGCGCCTTGTACACCTCATTCCTCGTTATAACGGAGAGAGACGCGCTCGCACTAATGATGTTCCGGCCCAGAGCTGCTACACGCGCGCCTCCTTTTTACGCCCCGGCGCGCGCCGGCCCTTTTTTTCGCTCTGTACCACCGGCTATACACGGCGGGCGAGGATATTACTCTTCCCTTTCTTTGTTTCTTTCTTTCGCGCCGGTGCCGGAGACAGAGAGCGGCGGCGGGGGGCAAACTTGTCTCCCTTCTCGATGGGTCTCAGGCGCGCCTGCAGTAATTCTTTCGCTCGTTCGCCTGCGTGCACCCCAGCGCGACATTTTATAGTGCTCCCGGTCCTTGCGGCGAATCTGTTTCATGACTTTTTCTCCGCCGGGAGGTGTATATATATACTCGTCCTCTGCACGGACGAGAGGATGGCCAGCTTAGCTACCCCGAACTACTACTCCCACCGCACAGCACTCGCTGTACTTTGGCTAAATTAAATGTAATCGATTTCGCAAGATTGCCCAGGGGAAAGAGAGAGAGAGAAACGTTAGCGCTTAGACCCGCAAAGAAATGGCTTGTCTTAATTTTTTTTTTAGGAAGCTGGACCTTTGTTCGTTAGTATTTTTCCTCTCTCACGAACGGCGGATAATTAGGACGGTTGCGAGAGACGCGGCTGTGTTTTTTTTCTCTCTCTCTCTCTCCTCGACGTATAGTGTTTGCGTCTTTGCTAATGAGCTGGAAAGTTGGATTAAAACTAGATGATATTTCAGCGCGCGCTCGCATAACCATGCTTGTTCAACTTATTTTTATGGAAATTCCTTTTCGACTTGCTTTTACTTTCTGTCAATGTTAAGTCGAATTGTTTATTAAAATATAGTAAGTTTCTTCTCATGGATTATTGAATAGTACACTCGTAACGTTTGGTGGCTTTTTAAAAGTAGAAAGCCGATTACTAGACGCAGATTTTTACTGAGGTCTAAGTGCACTATGTGGTTATTAAGCTTTTAGGGAGTGTTAATAATTTATAATACTATTAGCACGGGACCGGTAATGACATAAACATAATTATTTGTACATAATAATAATCAATAATTGTTTTGTGATTTTATGTTCCTTTACATAATTACATCAATTATAAATTATACTAGAATACAAGTAACTGAATGTTGAGTTTAATAATATTCGTATATTTATAGAACTAAAAATATTTTTTGTAAAAAATCATAATGAAAATTGTAATAATATAATTTTTATTTGACTGTAACCTCAGAATCATAATTTTAATACGATTATTTGACTCTCGTGGTATAAAATACTAGGGATGTAACCGAGTAGTTCGAAATTTTTTTATGTCTTCTTTTTTGCATTACAAAATGCATGTAAATGAAAAAAATTCCTTAAGCACATAAAATTGCAAT
>JAPYZO010009245.1:0-11217 GCA_030522905.1 Torymus flavipes | reverse complement strand
ATATATATATTATTTGAATTATTCACTTTCTTTATTTTATAAAGTTAGTTTATCAGTATACACATCAAAATATTTAGTTTATTTTTAAATAAAAAATAATATACGTTGAAATATATTTTAACTAACCGGACTTAAAAAAAAATGGGTTTTGCCTGTGTATCGATATAATCAATAATATTTTGCATTTGAAACAGTAAATAAATTACTATACAAAACATTACCGTTGAATATCAATACACCTCTCGTATTAATTTTATTTCATGATAATGAAGTTTTTGTTTTCTTCGAGACCGGTTCGTAGAAGCGAAAAACCGATTGAGCAAAAACTTTGCTATATTCATTCTCCTGACATTGTCATTGTCTGATGACACGGCAATTTCACGATAATTTCTTTCAACTGCACATCTGCATTTTTATCGCTCGGTCTAAAAATAATAAATAATGGCGAATGACTATGTGTTTTTTAAACATGCCGCATTAACTTCCCGTTAATCTACGTTATAGTTCTATTTTTAAAAATGAATGTTCAATTGCAATCGAATTTAATTTATTGTACCTTTCATGCAAAATGTTGTGATCACTCAGAAATTCTACTATTCCAATTTATTAACCAATTTATTATTAAACCAAGTATTGTCACAGTGAGAGTGAAAACATTCCACTCCACTCGTTCTCCCCTCCTCAAGCCAAATCAAAACGGATACTCATATACTCGTATAATACCCATCCCGCAATCAAACAGCCCGTCGCATCGCGACAAACCTATCCCCGCGCGTCAATTCATCATCGCCGCACCGATCGTCGACCTTCACCTTCGTTCGAGTGCAATTTTTTTTTCGTGCTGTCCGGAGGGTCGACCCCTTGCACACACCGAGTATACGCTAATGATCGGAAACTTTGTACTCAGGATGTGGGCGCCACATATGCGTCTCGTGTATGTATAGGATATATATACACAAGTGATGGAAATGATAGGGAGAGAGAGAGAGAGATTTTAGCGGGATTGTCGATTGGGATGTGAAGCTTGGTTATGCGAGTGCCTTGGGGTATACATAGGAGGCAGGTGATAACAATCGCTTGTGTGTGTGTTTATGACGTCTGTTATTCCAAGTTCTATATGGACTTTCTTATTATCATGGTTTATCTCGGTTTACGAGGGTTTGATTGACCGACAAAAAACTTTATATTGATAATAATATGTACATATAAGCCTTTTACAATTCAGCATTATGAGCTGTAAAATTGGTGTTAAGCGAGGCTTAAGAAGAATCAATCTTTAGAACCTGTCAGCTTTTGAAAATAAAAGAGCTATATTGTAACGGCGCTTTTACTGATTGTTCGCATTATACATTCGAGGGATATCACTTTCACTTTAAACGTTATAGCGAGACGGCTCTCAGACTCTATATATTTGCATAAGAAAAAGGAAATATAGTTTGTCGCTATAATGACATTGGCATATTATCTTCTTTTCAATATCGAAGTTCTTGGTTTTACATCTCTACAAATATATAAATATTCATATTAATTCGCATACTAATATACTTATTCAATATAAAACAAGCAAGCAAAAGCTTTTGTAAATTGGTTTACATTATATTTATATATATATTTAAATATTTGGTTAAAAATATCCCACTATACACATTTACATATAAAAAAAATCAAATTGTCCAATATTATTTCTTTAAATTCACATCATATTTGTATAGGCAAACAAAAAAAAATACAAATACACTCTTTTATAGCCCCTCTGTCTCCATATAGACGACGACAACTAACAATTTCCTATTTTTTTCCGCTGATTGCAGGCCTGCTGAGAGTTGGTTGCCCCGCGGGTGCTCGAGACCGACCTGTGAGCGCGAGAGAGATAGAGAGACGGAGACAGCAAGAACGAGAGAGAAAGAGATAGTAGGTGGTGGTGTACCCCCGGCCCCTGCAGCTACAGCACACTCACACACACACATCTCCATGTATACTCCCGATGGGGCGCGGACCGACGGACGCAGAAAGAGAGAAGAGAGAAACAGCAGCAGACACCGGACGAAGAATTCGCTTTTGCAGGCTGGATTTCGACGATATGTAGATTAGTGTACACACGGAAGGATGGCTGCGAGACATATAGAGATAGAGAAAGAGCTTCGTAGTATTGGTACAAAAGTTGTCACGAGATATATAGAAAGAGAGGAGGAGGTTTCTTTTTCATCTGAGATTGTGTACAGACTTTGTAAAGTACTGCCTAGAGAGATAGTCTATTTGAGGAAAGAAGCATAATACTCTAAATAAAAGAATTACGATTTCAGCTGACCACGGTAATTTATTTGGGCGATGATGAACACGCGCATAATTATTATATTGTATTGTAAAAGACTAAAGAGGGAAGAAGCAACTGCTCGCGTTGATGTAGAAAGTTGACAATATGCTGCATACGATATATATACCGAATTTACCGACTTCTTATATCCTTCGCCGCGTTTTTTGTATAGTCTGACACCTTTATATATACGCGTTGTTCTCTATATTCTCGACATTTTTATTGTATACAAGCGAAAAATATATTATTGGTATGTGCGACAGAAAAAAAAATAATTATGTTTTGTTTCGTTTTTTTCTTTTCTTTTTATCGATGACGTTATATGTTTTAAGTTGTTTTCAGATTGGATGATTAATTATGACGATAAATTTTTTTTTCTAGTTTTGATGATGCAGAGACTCTATCGGGAGTCGAAAATGTATTTTATTATTTCCTCTTTTTAGAATTCGTCGTGAAACGGATAATGAAAAAAAATATAAACTGCCTTTATCGAGAATTTTCAAAAAAGCCTAAAAGCGCGTTATACACAAGACTTCAATTTTGAGAACAAAAAAAAACTGCATGAATTTACCACTGGATATTAAGTGGACGACGTGATTTTTTTAATTGCGATCTTTATTAATAATGAACTATATAATATACATAAAAAAAACCTTTTCTCTTCGACGATGAACTTTTAAAAGCCTATAGAAGCAGGAACAATCAATCAATTATCTATTATACCGACTTTTCTCGAATTTTTTGCGCATTTAAGCGCGTTTACACGATATAAACAATGTATCGGAGAAAGCCGATTTCCCTGAATTATAATACATAAAACAAAGACTAAACGTTCACACGAATCTTCGTTAGTTTAAGACGAAAAGATCTCCTCCGTGTGTTCAACGTTCGCTGATTATTATACTGTAATGTGAACTTCGTACATGGAAAAAAAAGGATATCGCATACTTCCCCCCATCCTCTTCCCCCCCTTGTATTGTGATAAGCCGCGTTAACAACTTTTTTCGTCAAACTTTTACAATGATAACAAGACCGATAATGTAATTCGCATAAGACTAATAAAAACAAAGTAAATAATATCTGCACACACGTTATTTGTTGAACAAGGAGAAAAAAATTTACAGTCGAGACGTATAATATGTAATGACGGAGATATTCTCAGAATAATAAGCTGTGATTTCGCTCTTCACAGAATTATTAATTATTAACTCTGCGCGGATATGTACACACACACACACACACACATTTTTGCGCGGAAAGTCACGGATGGAATTTCGCCTTTGCATTTAATTTATTGATGATGATAATGAACGACGAGAACTTTGTATCTGGAACGATAATATATTGTGAAAGGGATGCGAATAGACACACATATATACACACACCACCTCATCATGTATTTCGAACGATATGAAACTTACTTGTCTCACCTGTGAAATATTATTTTTTATTTATTGATTTAAGATGTATCTTGTATAGTAATTGATTAATTAATTATGCGATCTAGATTTTTAAGGATTATTATTATTATTATTATTATTATTATTATTATTATTATTATATGATTATTTTATGTGAGTCCAGGAGAGTATTTTGGACACTGTAGCTTACGATTATAAATTTTGTAGAGAAGAATCGAGTGTGTTATAAAGTGCGAGTGAACACTGATGTATGCAAGCTATATTATATGTATAAGCTCGTCGGAAATTTTGCAGTTTCTTATGTTGACAAACGTGAATTCGAAAAATACGCCGTCGATATATTACTGCAATTTCACCCATGAAATTGCTGCCAATATAACGTTTTAATTTGATCGAGCAATTGAATTAAAGTTATCCATTTTTTATAGATCCGCATTGAACATATAGATAAAACGTTTCAATGAGAAATAGAACAGAATAGAATTACGGAACCACAGATCAATTCATTCTTGATATAGGTACAACATATACAAAGTAACAAAGCGGTTTCAAAATTTCCGACCCGCAGCGACGTTTGAACGAGAGAGCGAGCGAGCGCGAAACAGATCTAAACCTATATACACATTGCACGTATAAACAGGACTGCAGTCTTCCGCGTGAAAGACCGGCGCTCTATATATACATGCACCCCGAAAGAGAGAGCGAACCGATATAAACGAAACAACTATGAACGCGCTGTTGTCTCGTCGTTTGCCATCATTTCTAGGCGAGAAACTCGTGTGCAATTGTTTCGGTCTACAAGGGCTTCCCCATTCACGCGGGCATATAGTGTGATTGTGTAACGATTGATTATATATTATGTCTTTTTTTTTGTTCGTTGTTGTATTTAGTGGCGAAATATGATGATGAGTTTGAAAAGTACTATTTCTGCATTGTAATAATGGTTTATGATTATTATTAAGGAGAACTGACTGTAACTTCTTATAAAATAAAACGTATTCTATCAGCTGATATCTTTAGTTATCTGAGTTTTTGCATTTTCTTGTCCCATCATATCCTAAGTTGAAAACTACGTAGTATTCTGCATTTAAATTTATTCTATATAGATGAAGATAAAGTATTATTTGCAAATTGTGGTACATTGATACGTTTTCTATATTAACAAACAAACTTGATTGATTTCTTACGTAAGGAATTTCATTTGCAATGTATATAATATGAAACGTTGTATAAGTATACATATATTTTAAAGTCTTTCTTGATCAATAATAATACAGTTAAATTTAAAATAAGCTAATTATTTTTTAAATATAGGTATACTAAAATATAATTTATTCTCTTTACTTTTTAACGCAAAAATTATGTACCTAATATTAAAACTATAAGTAAAGTATAATAAAACTATATATATTTACTGCTATCATTTCATTTCTCTCCGGAAACTTCTACAGGAAACTTCCAAGTATATTTACTGCAGCAATCCAGTCCCGCAAACGGCCTTAACCTTTGGATTCAACGGATGCAATTTTTTCTAACGCTCGATCGCGAAGGGGGGAACCCACCTACCCTCGCACACACATACTCCTATACTTGTATCCATTACCGGTGAGAGATGCGAATTGCATTCGTTAATGGGAGCCTCTCCATTCAGGATGTACCGCCTGCTCGCGCAATTGATACGCGACATTTGTACTACACATGTGCAAGTGGAGCCCGTGCGAGGCTTTTGAATGTCGAGGGGCGCGAACAGGATGAAGGCGAAAGAGAATTGAGAGTCGTGTGTATGTATGTACATATGTACGCGCTGCGATTGAAATTTTTAGTGTCGATGCGTATATACGTTGGGGGAGGGTATTATTGCGTTTGAGTGTCGATTCGCGCGGGCCGATTGATTTGATTGCGAGAGGGTGAAGTCGGAGGTCGAGGTTTACGTGTTCTTTTTTATGAGGTTGTTAAATGTTATAGCCGGATGAGGACGTATGGAGTTTAAGAATGGTATACGTATATGGATACTAGGCATAGCGTAGATTTTTAGAATAATTTTTTCTTTGTCAAGTTGCACAGATGTCGATACCTTATAAATTAGTTTAAATTAATATAACAAATAAAAAAAATTGTTGTGAATGAACAATTGAATAGATAATTGAATAAAAGAAAAAAAGAATGAAAAAAAAAATATTTTGTAATTTACATTGGATTTAGAATTTATAACATTTTTCGTATGAAAATTTAAAATAAAGAAAAAAAAATAATAAATGGCAAAATATAGAGTTAAATGGTAAATTGCTTTATTTGAAAGCGACATGATTCCCTATGTACATTGGTTTGGATTTTTTTTTTCAAGGATTGGTTTAATAAGTAAATGTGCTGGATATACAAAAACAATTTCTTTTTAATTCTAACGACTTATTCAACATCATACATAATCGCGTACATACATTATAATGATCCGTCAGTTAACTAAAAGATTATTATTTTCTCACACCGTAAGCATCATATCAAATGACACCACTGACAATAACATTGACTTTTATCATGTCAAAAACGGCTCTGAGTCTCGAATAACTTGCGAGTATAAAATTGCGGCACAGTATTAACTAATTTAATAGCCTAAACACTTTATTACTCATCGTCGCTGGCGTTCTTCTCGGCAGCCCCGCCTTCTGCCTCGTTTTCTTGCTCCTCATCACTGCCGGACTCTTCTTCATCTGAACCGGATTTTGACTCCTCGTCGGAATCTTTGAGAGCTTTCATTTTTGGATGTTTTTTAGGTCGGCCTGCTTCAAAGTCTGAGCCCTCCTCATCTGACGAATAAATATTTTGGGCCACTGAAATAAAAAAGTGTTGATTACATACACTATTTATAGAAAGAAAAACGTTTTATAAGTGAAATAGATGAAAAAGAATATGTCTTTACATTTAGAAACAGCTCCTCCAGCCGGAGGCTTTTTAAAGCCTTTCTTGATCGCTGCCAATGAAATGGTGTTTTCATCGTCAGATCCTTCATCGTGATACGGATCGGCTCCGTAAGCTGCAGCAGCCCTGTTGGCGCCTCTGCTACTGCTGCTCGGTTTCTTGCTCTTTGTTTGCACGCGCATGGCCATGCGTAGCTTCTCTTCTTCTTTCTAAGATTTTATTAAAATTATAAATTTTATAAATTTACGAGTATTCTTACTTAAAACGTAATTTAAAACACATACCTTAATCATTTCATATTTATTCTGATCTGGGTTCATACCGACGTGAGACAACACCTTGATACCCGACGTCTTCTGTGAGCGATCGGCAAGAGACATGGTCATCTTTCTGTGAGTGAACGACTCGGTCGAGTGCGGACGGAACGTCAGCTTCGTCCTGAACACAGCCTGGCCTTGCAAACCCGTACCTTGTCGAATGTACAAGTGATTGTGGTCGCCTTGTAGAGGCTGTTTGTACACATCAAAGATTTCAGATCCGAGATGAAGTGACATGCTTCCGTCCGACCATTTTACAAATCTGGCATTACTCTCCTTTTCCATCTTGCCTTCTTCATTGAAGTTTTCTCTCCACCTATTTTAAACAAAACATACATTTTTAATGTTTAACCATAATTATGAGAAACACGTTGCTACATTTCAAAGATATGTAAAGTACCTTATGGTGTTTTCGACTTTGAGCTTGAGCCTAGCACGACCTTCCTCATCAAGAGTTTCCTCCTCATCGATTTCATCTTCATAAGTTTCGTGATCGAAAGGTCGTGTTTCGACGGACAAGAAGTTAGGAAGCTTGACGAAATGTATCTCCCGTCCGAGATCCGTGGTAATCTTCGGGATTTCGACGTCAATTCTGGTTTCTGGGGGTGGTTCTGGCTCATCCTCTTTCTCCTTTTCATCATCCTGTACACATAAAAATAAACATTTTTAATAAACATAATATTGATTTTTAAAATCAGTGGATAATATTGATTTATTTTTATACATTCATCCATTGAAATAAAGGTTAAATAAACTTACATCTTCAATCATAGGCATGTGAGTCCTCTCCTCAGACTTGTCCCTACTCCTGCTTCGACTCCGGCTTCTACTACGACTCCTACTCCTGCTTCTACTACGGCTCTTCCTCTCAGCCGGGGCCTCTTGGCTTTCTTTCTCTTCTTCCTCATCTGTACTGATATCGCTGGCGTCACCGAACAGCGCATCAGCCGTTGGCTGCTCGGCATTCTCCATAATTGCTTTCTGGATCTCATCGTCGGGCTCGGAGTCTGAGTCAATGAGCTGGCGCTGCTTCTTCTTAATGACTTTTTCAGCATCTGAGCCGGAGTCGTCACTGTCTTTGGATCGTTTCTTGGCTTCATCATCTGATTTAAAAGAGAGAAATATATTTTTAGGTAAGAGAGTTGTAAAAAAAGACTTACAGCACTACTCGATAGTTAAATTTTCGATTTACGTACCTGCAATTTTTAGCGACTTTTCAGACTCATTATCACTCTTGTCTCCCTTCTTAGATTTGGGGCTCCCACTTTTTCTCGAACCAATAGACTTCTGGCTTTCTGCAGATCTACTCCTCGACCTATTGCTCTTGGCCGATCCGCTCCTAGATCTATTGCTCTTAGCCGACCCGCTTCTAGATCTATTACTCTTAGCAGATCCACTTCTAGATCTATTGCTCTTAGCCGAACCGCTTCTAGATCTATTACTCTTAGCCGATCCGCTTCTAGACCTATTACTCTTAGCAGATCCACTTCTAGATCTATTGCTCTTAGCCGAACCGCTTCTCGATCTAATACTCTTAGCTGATCCACTCCTCGATCTATTGCTCTTAGCCGAACCGCTTCTCGATCTATTACTCTTAGCTGAGCCACTTCTTGATCTATTACTCTTAGCAGAGCCACTTCTCGACCTGTTACTCTTGACTGAACCGCTCCTGGATCTGTTGCTCTTACGCGAGCCGCTCCTGGATCTGTTACTCTTACGGGAGCCGCTCCTCGATCTGTTGCTCTTACGGGAAGCGCTTCTTGACCTATTACTTTTTGCAGAACCCGCGGACGACGATCTTCTGCTTGTCTGACTACCGGATCTTCTCGAAGTCTGACTGCCAGATCGTCGGGTGGTCTGGCTACCTGAGTGTCGACTAGTCTGACTGCCAGAACGTTTGCTCGCCTGACTAGCGGAACGTCTACTCGCTCGACTGCCAGAACGTTTGCTCACCTGACTGGCGGAACGTCTACTCACCCGACTGCCAGATCTGGTGGGACTTTTTGGCGAATTTGAAGGCGAGTGATGATCCGGTGACCTAAAATTTAATTCAAATATATTATAATTGAAGCACATTTTTTTTTTTGCATTTGTATGAGAATGTACCTTTTGCTTGCAGCTGACTTGTGGCTTCCTTGAGGTGAAGGAGAACGAGAGCCAGATTTGGCAGAAGTAGCACTACCAGAGCGAGCAGAATGTGCTGATCCACTTCTCGATCTCTGTGAGCCAGATTTGTTGCTGCCTACACTAGAGCGGCGAGAACCTGATTTTGCTGGAGATTTGCTGTGTGATCTGGCAGATCTGGGGCTTTTGTCAGGGCTTGGACTCGACTTTCTGCTGGGTGACCTGCTACCAGATCTGGATCGACTCGTATGAGATGCTTTAGAACGGTGATCACCTTCATCATCAGAGTGGTCTGTTGTAGCTGCTCTGGGAGTTTGAGCAGGGGCATGGGACGATGCTCGACTACCGCTACGACTGGAAGCAGATGATGCCGAGCCACTCTCCGAATCCGATCCTATAAAATACATTACAAAATTAAATGAATATTATCTTTATCAATATGCCTTGTGTTCAATTTTGTATCCCCAGTCTAGTTTTCACATGTAAAATATTTAATTCAAACCTTAGAACAATTTAATCATAAATGTTTAAGATGTATACCATTTAAATTGAGCGTAACCACTCAGATCTTATATGTAAAACTTAACCTACTTCAGCACTTCTTCTAAAGAGGGTATATTGAAATTATCATTTAGTCTTTTTAGTAAACATGGTTTTATAGAAAAGCATATGGAGCTAATAAGAAATAGAGCTAGTCATACAAAATTTTGTTATTTAACTAAGCATATATCTTTTACCTAATTATAAATCATAACATGTCAAATTCTGTTTTGATTAGATGTACATTTCTTTGGAATTCGATGCAAACTCTATTGTAAATTGTATAAACAGTTTTTTTTCAAAATTTCGTAGTTGAATACTAATGATTAATTATTATTAGAGTAGAAATATAAAACTTGGAAATATATTATCTACTCATTATTAGATTAAACTTTATATGTATTTTCTATTAGGTTTAATTGCCTGTGATGGTATTAGAAATAAATAAATAAATATTATTGGTTATCTAAATATCACAGTACTCTGTATTACAAAATTTGCCTCTGATATTTGTACATTAGATTTATGTATAAAAGTATATAGGTAAGTAATAAAACATAATTTCTCTATCGCAGATATCAAAACAAAACAATCATTATCAATCAATCAACAATTAATCATTCTGAATGTACTTTACATACATCTGACATACAAATAACAAGAGCCTAGAAAATTTTTATGAAAGTAACACATTACCTACATTTTTATATTAGTAACATCAGAAGATCACATAGAAATGTAAGTCAATTATTAAATTTTTTTTTAAATTTCACTACTGCACTGAACCTGTTAGATTTTTTGTGCGAGAATATAAATACTTCTAATATACTAAAGCAACATTACATAAAAAGAAAGTGAACATTAAAAACAAATTAAGTTTGGAAATCATATTTCCAATATTTATGCATTTTACATCACATACATGTTTGGAATAATCTTGAAAGTTACTTTACCGAAGTATTATCCAAAGTATATAACAAGTAAATAATCACGTTTTTAGGTATTTATACGTTACAAACATATTTCACATTCCCATAAAGAAAAAGTTCACACTCCTCCAGCTACAAACGTTACTAATTCATATAAAACCGCTTCATCTATAAATTAAATTTTCTCTTCACATTTTCTAAACGTAATAATAAAAATTATATCACTAACCAGATTCACCGCTGGAATCGCGATTTGGTGGCATCCTCAGTTGAAATTATCTCATATGTAGAGAAAACTTCGATCTTAACAATTTCACGTATACAATAGAGGTTAGAAAAGACGTTGAATGTTCTCTGATCGCCGACTGCCGTCTGCCGCTGACATGAAGATTATAATTGTGAAGACCACACCGCACACGCTGCTGTCGTGAGTGTCGCTTCAGTCGCTTGACGCTTCATTGCTTGACGCTTGGCGTCGGCCGTCGGCGTCCCCGATCGGAGCGCCACCTACTGTGAAAAGTGTTTTTTGTCAATTAAAATAATTTGGGGCAATTATTATATAAAAATCGAGTTTTCGCACGTGTATTAGGTATTAAAGAAAGTATTAGAACAGTTTTTACATACTAAAGTCAATCAATAAATCCGTATTTTGTAGA
>JAPYZO010009240.1:0-14532 GCA_030522905.1 Torymus flavipes | reverse complement strand
AACAAAGCGCCGCGAACGAAATTTTTTTTCTCCTCCCCGCAGCCCAGCGCCGGCAGCGCGCTTTCCCATCGATCCTTCCGAATCGTAAACGAAAATTCGCCTCCTCGTTTTTTCTCCCCCTCGCGCAAAAATCATAAAAGTATAATGCGATCCGCGAGAACAGAGAGAGAGAGAGAGAGTTTATCTCGCGTAGGGATTTTTTGCCGAGAGAGAGAGGGGGGAGTGCGCGTTATAAAAATCGGGAGCGCTTTTTGCGCCGCGCGAGCACTCGGAAGCCCGAATAATTATTTTCCGCTGCGAGCGAGCGCGCGGATGATTTTTTTGCGGGCCACCGCCGCATGCCCGACGGGTATGAAATTTAATTTCGCTCCGAGAGAAAGACTCGGAGGATATAATACAACCCTCAAGCCCGTGGGTACGAGCGAAGCGCCTCGCCGAGTCTTTTTAGGCAGCCTTCATACTTGACAGATACTCGCGGGATGCTGGAATCGGGAGGAAGAGGAATCGAAGATGTGCGGATGCAAGCGTGATTCCTTATTTAGATAAGTGGATGATGTCGTGCGATTTATGTGCAGGAAGTGAGTTTTTGTAAAAATATTAATCGCAGATTTTTTATTGATTTTGTTTTCATTGATATTGATACAGTTCTCAAAGAGATTACGTAAAGTCAAACTCGTGCTTCAACTTTATAATGATTTATTTTTTTCTTATATCTTACATGACGATAAACGAATCTTCAAAAAGCATTCAAATAAGAGCATCAACACCTTAATACGCATACAACGGCTTTATTTTTCATGCTTACCAGTGTGAACGAGCTCAACGTCTTTCTTCATCGCCCGAAGACGTAAACTCGAATCATTTAGTAATGCACCGGCGGGGGGAAATTCGGCGCTCTGTATACCCGCCGGGAGTAGCGTAAACCTCGCAACAACCTTTATACCTCTTCCCTCTTTTTATCGCCAAGTCGCGCGCAGAGGCGCACTATACTTCGGGCTAACGGTGCAGACCAACTCCCTTCCTCTCTCTGATTTGATAGTTTTGCAATCAGCGGAGGCGAGAGAGCGCCCGAAGAAAACAACAAGTTTGCCGAGGGAAAACGGCCGTAGGAGTAATTTCTCAAAATTTTAAGAGGGGCAAAAAAAAGGCGCCTCTAAAACCCGCCCGCGGGAGAGTTTTGGCTTTATGGCCTCTGGCGTTTCATCTGCTCTGCGCGTATTAAATTGCGCAATTTTTTTACAATCGAGAGCGCGCAAACCCGCGAGTTTTTCTTAAATATAATTCGCGAACGGAGCACGAGCGGGCGGCTTAAGTGTACGCAGAGAGCGTTTATGAGCGGCGCGGCGCATCTTGTGTATATTTTGTTGCTATAGGTTTTCTGCTTGTTTTTGCCGAGCGAGATGGAGCGGTTAATTTTTATGCTCGCTTTCTGCGCCCGAGTGATACTCTCCGAGGTGGTTGTAAAAATGAAAGCAAAAGTAGACTCTTGGTGTATATGCGTGTCATTGCAAAGTAATTTTTAACTCGCCGGTTATGGAGCTTTTTTAATTAGCCTACGCGCGGTTTCAGTGATTTTATCGCTTAGTGGTTTTTCTCACATTTTCTCTCCTTTCGATATAGGATTGTAAAGATTCTTCTATAGAAGTATTAATGCACTTTCAAAAAAGATACTATTAATTTTGTATATACTTAAAAAAGTAGTATGCTAAGCTTTTCTAAAATCCTTTTTCTCTATTGCATATCTTCAACAATCATTTATTGTTAAACAAAACGCACCTGCCTTTAAACAATACACGGCACTTGAATAAAAACAATGTCTATTTACTACATAGACCGTTTAAATTTTCTCTCCAACCGCGGCGCGTAACTTTACCATTCCTCGAAATGCAAAGCACCACGCAAACCGGGTAGACCGAGACGCCTATAGGCGAAAATTCAAATTTCGAAAGTAAAATAACCAAGAGACAATTCCCGTCTTAACGGTGAACTCGCGGGTATATACTTTCAAAACCGCGTCGTCGCGCTTACGTATATATATATTCACCCGCTCCTCGGCTCTAAAAATATCCATCCATATACATGGGGGCCCCAAAGTATATACATGTATTTTCTCTAAGCGCGCGTGCGCGTTTCTTCGAAAGGTCAAATCCTCCTACACCTCCGCGGCTAAGTGGAGCATCGTGTACATTATGAATATGCAATGCTCGCGCGCGGCGCATACGTGACGGTTCCGCGCGAAAGTCGCGCCGGCGCGCTTTTTCGTCTTTTAATGCCGCCTGCATGGTATATGTGTGTGCGCGGTAAAATGTCGCTTGGAATTTTTCTTCCGCGCGTATATGAGCCGCGATTTCAATGAACCTTGGCGCATGCGTGCTAGCAAGCTAGCCGTTTCTGAAAAGCCATCGACGACTTGAATGTGTGTGCGTGTGAACGCCGCACGGCTTTTGTACACGCGCGTCCGCGTATGGCGACGTCAACTTATTGTAATTTATAATTTTCCGAAGCC
Organism: Torymus flavipes; assembly: GCA_030522905.1. Classification (NCBI taxonomy): domain Eukaryota; kingdom Metazoa; phylum Arthropoda; class Insecta; order Hymenoptera; family Torymidae; genus Torymus; species Torymus flavipes. The sequence continues at coordinate 12,026 of JAPYZO010009240.1, read as the reverse complement.
GTTTTACTTATTTACTTATGTAAATTATTGCAGCTGAATTTACGGGGACTATGAATATTCCCGAGCTGTTTTTAGGCTGACGCTCGCGGGTATAGGTAGACGCACGACACACGCATTTTGTTAACCAACGCTTTGTCATTAGTTTTATAATGCGGCGTAAAACAAAAATAATTGATTGACTTATTATACTGCTGGGAGTTAAGTATCGCAGCTTTTAACCAGTTGACCCTTGTAGAAAGTTTCAATAAAGTTTGAAAAAATAAGAAAAAAAAAATATGAAAAAAATCTTTTGTTTCTATTGAATTTTAATATTTATGAAGAGAATATAGATGCGGGAGCTACTATACTTTCGACAATAAATTACTATGCCCTATATTTTACTACAGGGCATAAGGCTACTACTAAGGCATAGTAATAAATAGCTGTGTTGTTATGAAACTATCAGTAACTAACTCATGCATCACTCCAAGTTTGTACCAACATCTACAAGTCTATCTGTAGTCAATCTTAATATAAAATATTTGTTTTAATTTATCAAGACGTATATATGGTCTACTTCTAAACGCATTTAATCATGAAAAACTGACGGATAACAGCTATATTCGATTACAGCACAGAGAAATTATGTTCGCCACACTGCAACTTCAACACTTAGTTATTACATAAAATTCTTTTTTAACCAATAGGCAAAGTTTAATTAAATGCTGTCAAAGAATTTTAAATTAAAAAATTCGCTATTATAAAATTATACCTAATTATCGATTTATTATTCAACCACTCATCCCTGCACATTGTACCTCGGTAAAAACATCAACACATCTCCGTACCTTCTCAGCCCACTGCAGTAAACGCTCAATTACAAGCATACACACATATATACACTCACTCCCATCCGAAAAGATATACACGCAAGCGCAAATCACAAGTCGGTCTTTGCGTGTATATCTACAATGCGCCCGCGCACATACGTACACACCGAGGCGTGTGCATTTTTATCACGAAACGCGAGGCACACCCGGGCGTGTGGGTGACAATTCAATCCACCCACGCGCGCTCGCGTGATTATTGCTCACGAGTGCGCACGCCCGCGCTGATGTAGCAATTGTCGCGCGGCGAAAAAATGATCGCTGTGGTACGACTGCACGCGAGTGGCATTGTGTACCCGCGGCGAATCGCTTTTCTAATTGAACACGAGTGCGGGCGTAGTATAAATACTGCCGAGCGTGTAAGTGATATTTACAGGATAATTGGGTGTTCGGGGGAATGCCGTTTTGATGAGCATTAGCGTTGGTACATGGAAAAGTAAAAGTTTTTTTTTTCAAGAGCGAAGAATAATATAATAACTCTTATATTTATTAGAAATTAACATAAAGTTATTTACAACTTGAATAGAGCATCAACTTTGACCTAATACCTAAAACAGAAATATCATTAATATCAGCTAGATTATCTTGTTTCTTGAATGTTACAATCGCAATTTATCAATCTTATTTAAAAATGCTTGTGTATACAAATAAAGTAATTTTTAAGAAGACGAGTGCAATGATTCAAAATAGATTTTAGAGAGGACAAGCATTACATATAATTATGTCGAAAAATTTGACAAATAAATTGCTGAACTTTATTTTTTAAGAGACCTCAAAAATGTTATACTCCTTATTAGATGTCTCAAAATTCTGATACAATGGAACCATTTTAAACCTAGAAGTGTAGGAAGCAAATAGATACTTAGCTAGTTTCTTATACATGTCATTCTTTTTCTTTTTTGTGATCCTGTGATGTCGAAGTTTTAATTACAAAAACGAAAATTACAATATAAGTATTTTCATACTTTACTTCTATTTATATAATTTCAAGTACAAAGATTAATTCAACAGAAATTCAAACTTTAATTCGATTCCCACGTCTGTAATACTGGTCATGCATTTTTAAATCCCTTATAAATCTTCATCCAAGTTTATTTAATTGAATCATTTTATTGATCAATCGAGTACAAAGATTTCAGTGTTCTGGATATGATTTTAATCAATCAATCTTTGGCTTAACGAATTATTTAATAGTCTTATTATAGTTTCAAACACAAAAAAAAGTCTCCATACACGTGGATTGCAAAGTAAGTTATCTACATAAGAGATAACCCCGTAATTTACCCTACATTGAAATTAAGTGTTGAAACTTTTACAACATCTCGCAATTAACTCCGAACTTATATTAGCACTTTATCAAGAAATATTATTCTTAGGGCACGAGCTTCTCGTGAAAATGCAGATATTAAACGAAATATTCACCTCGACGTTAAAAAATGACCCAATATTTCGCATTCGAACCGCCGACCGCACCCCGACGATTCCTAATCTCTTGAAAAAGAAAAAGGCGAAAAACGCATCTCGCCCATCCTTTTACGATTTTCCTCGTACGCGCCCAAGTACACATACACACCGGCCGCATCACATAATAACTCAACTTCTTGCCGCTCTTCCACTGGCCCCATATACAGGCCCGTTTCTCAATTATAAAGCGATTCGCCTGTCATTAGACGGCGGAGAGCGAGCGAGAGAGAGAAAATCGCATCAGAAATCGAAGAGCAGCAGCAGCAGCCACTCGCCGCTCTAGACAACACCGGCAGCAACGAGCGAATCCCGTCCCGTGCAAAAAGTCGCTTATATACTGCGCCATTAAGTGTCTACACGATCAGCAGCAGCAGCAGCAACTACACTCGGCTTCTCTCTATATATATATATATACACACACATGCTAGCTCACCGACGAGACTTTCATTAAGTTTTCGTGTACGCATTACGGGCCCGCTGACGTACGTACCCTGCCCGATATTTACTGCCACACGCCGATGGGGCTGCTGCTGCCGTATGTGTGTGTGTGTGTGTATATAGGATCGCGAGAGATTGTCGAATCGCTTTCGGTTATCTAAATTGCATCGGAATCGATGTCGGCGCGCGCTCGCGCAGCCGCATGCAGAACCCGCGTTTCCTCGCCGTCATAAACCAACACCTGTTGATATCCGATGGGGCGAGAGGAGAGTAAACGGACGATGCGCGCGATTGCGAAAGTTCGCCGCGCGACGGGGAAAAACGCGCTAAGGACGAGTGGATATAGGTAGGTAGTGCGAATTGCGCTGTGCGGCTTCGAGGAAGGAATATAAATTTGGGCGTAGACGTGGGTAGGTGAGAGGCTTAAAATAGAATGGTGTAAAGTGGTTGGGTCGTATATTAGTTGGGAGAAAAATATATAGCGTTTCGAGGTCGATAACGAGCTGTGAGCTTTGAGAAAAGCTTGGTAATTTCGTGATAAAGGAAAGTTTACTTATTGAGGAGATACATTTTTAAAACCAATTAATAATGAAGCAATTTTGAAAGCTTAAGAAGATTATTCTAGAAATATTTATTACATATGTTTTTAATAAAAAAAAAACATTAAATATATATTTTTTTTTGCTCCAAATTATAGGAGTTTTAGTATTGTTATATAGTGTTATACAAATGATGTAGCGCCTATAAAAGTAATTATTATTTTTTCAATTGAATAAATGTAGGGCTGCACAATATAGAAAGATTACAAGGGCCGGCCAGGAATGCTACACGATGGCCCAGCATAGTTACCAGGAAAATATCAGGCTTCTGAAACTTCTGAAAGGCGGCAACCACTTAGATGTTGCGACGATGATGAATAAACTCGCTTCTGTCTTTTTACAACAAAATAGATTCTTTTTGGCACTGAATAGGCTAATTTTCGTTTACATCAATTTAGGAAAAAAAAATTCAAAAATATTATTAAATTAATATAGAATAATTAAATTAATTTTATTTTCTATTTATTCAGGTAAAGTCGAGGAAGCAAAAGAACTATACAGAATGGTGTTAGAGATTCGTGAACCAAAACTTGGAAAAAATCCATACGTGGCTAAACAATTCCTGAAACTATCAACAACATGCAAAATGAGTAAAAAGTGCTGGAACGTATCATACCTCAATAGCAAGATTAATTTTGATATTGTTATATTGCCTTGCCTCAATATTCAAGACAATAATCGATACAATATTTCTATACAGTTTTCCATACAATATCAAGATTATGGTTTCAAGAATGTAAGGAATTTGGTCTTGTCTTAAAAATAACTTGAGATTTTCTAATTACAATTTAATAATTAAATAATAATTAACCGAAATAATCATTAATAACTAATTAAATAAAAACAATCATTTAACTCTCATACAATGGAGTTTTTATTAACACAATAAACTTCAGTAGTTGATGACTCACAGATCCTCTCAGGTTGACTTACTTATAGGTACGTGAGGCAACAGGGCGGGCGTGCGCTACCTAGCGGCGGTGTGCGAACTACACTCTGGCCAGCGGCACATATATGGCGAGAAAAATCAAATTTCAAATTTGGTATTTATTTATACTTGTGCCCAAATTTTATTTTTTTTATATTAAACCTAATGTATTTGTAACTTAAAAGTTTCTTACATTTAAAAATATTTTTAACAGTCTCATTTAAAAAGGTCTGAAACCCAAATAGCCAACTCGCTTACTGTCTGCGTGCCTTCCTCTCCTACGTGGACCTCGCGGGCCCCGACTATTTAGATTTAAGACTTTTTAATATAATCGACTTACTTTTTGTCGCATGTCTGCGTAACTCCAATATGGTCAAGAATTTTAAACAAGACAATAATACTTTTCATATTGACTGACAAGACCAAGACAAGAGAGAAAATTATAAGAATTTACAAGAGCGAGACAATAATTACAGAAATATTGTATTATCTTGTAGGAATGTAACCGAGTAGTTCGAAATTTTGTTGTCTTCTTTTTTGCATTACAAAATGCATGTAAATGAAAAAAAAAATTCTTAAGCACATAAAATTGCAATGTTTGGACATATATAAAGCCAATATAATACTTTTCATTTCATTTTAAAGTTTTTAACAATAACTTTAGACTATGTATTTGACGAGTTTTTTTCCGAGTAAAAACTCGAAAAAAAAGTTCGATTTTGAGTCTTATTAGTTTACTAAATTAATGTACTGGTTATAAAACGTGGGTGATTTCAATACATAATTTTATCATTTATATAATTTTATTCAAGTTTTATAAAAAATAGGCAGAAATCTTCGAACTACTCGGACCACCCCTATTATCTTGCTCTCATACAGCCTTAAAAGCAGCCCACAAAATCTCCGCACATCATTAGCCACAATTGATAACAAAACAAAACATCCTCCGCAACATCAGCTATATACTCTAGCACAAAGCAAAACGCGCGTCCAACTCGCGCCAGCGTTTACAGATTCATAAATCACGGCGACCCAATCATTATCAATAAAAACAGTGAAAATCTTGCTGCGTCAACTCTCCTCACGTATACGCGCTTGCGCGCACGTCTTATATACGCACTCGCGGACAGGACTGAAGCTTATACGAGTGTATACCCGCGCGAGCGCGCGAATTCATAATCGCCGGGGCTTCCTTGAATCTCATGAATTCGCAAATTACGTAATAAGAATGAATTACGCCTTGTCCTCTAAATTGCGAAGAAGAAGAAGAAGAAGAAGCGCAGCACATCTGTTTGCCAATTTGTCAATTCCCCCCTTTCTTGCGGCGCGCGTTTAAATAAGAAATTCCGCGAACGGGCCGCGCAACGTGCAGTACATAGCGCCCCGCTCAATGGCGTGAATATTACAAAGCAAACGCGTTGGCGGAGAGTTCGCGAGAGCGGCGCAGCCTCGTCGTCATAGCGTGGAATATTTCAGCATCTTATTAGCAGCGAGGCTCTAATTATCCGTATGTGTGTGTTTGCGTTCATCTCTGTTTTCTCCTCGTCTCGGTCGTTTTTACGAGCTTGGTATGTACGCGGGAGAATTTCATTCACTATTTCATATATACGGCACGGGAGGTTTGCGTGTGTATACTATATACGAAAAATACCGCGTGTTTTGAATTTCATTCATCTGTCGAATGGACAGTTAGCTTTGTGAAACTGTATAGAGGTCGAATATGATGCTGTGTGGGTATGTGAAGTGATTATTTTTAGCCGGTTTGTGGACATATGCGCGGCTCGGAAAGAATTTACAAACGAATTTTTTGCCGGTTTATGAGACATTGTCGGGCCAAGATAATGGGCCGAGTCAACGGTTTATTGCGCTTCTATGCTAAATATTTGTATGTACAATGAAATTGTAGAATATGAAGCCTAATGACTTTTTAACCTTTGGCAATATACCTATGCTGTGCAAACAACATGCTTTTTTATAATAGTTCGTTTAAAAACATTGATTCTATCGTTTATATAAAATCTTATGGAAGGATCGTTTGAAAGGCCGAGAAATTATTAAAATGGAAATTGGCTAAAATTTCAATGAAAATCGTTATTACTTATATACAAGAAACTACGTTTTCACACGCCAAACAAGTAACTATACATATAAAAGACCTTTATTAACCGCAAAATTTTCCCCATCCAATCAACCGCATTTTATATTTTGCAACCCAATTAAAAGATTTTATTATAAACAGCAAATTTTTATACAACCACGCCAACTCATAGTTTCCAACTCACGATCGTCCACTACAATCAGCGAAAACGACCCCTGAGCAACCGCTACAGCACTTTTCCACAACGTCCGCCACCGCGACAGCAGCAGCAGCAGCCTCGCGGCTACACCACTACGCACATGGCTCTTAAGTAGCATAAAACGGCGGTAGGAAAAGCGATTATTTTTAGATTTTGATAGTCCGTTTGAGTGACAGTGGCGTTTTTGCTGATTCAACGTAAGCGCGCACGAGCAGATCAAAAGGTGCCGTCTACTCGCGCGCTGTGCTCATCACGTGTGTGTGTGTCGGGAGCATCAGCGCGTGGCGCGCGCGCACGGCTGCCCATAAATCAGTGATATATTTCGTTGTTTTGCTCGTTAGGAGATATATGAACTATACCTATATACGCGCGTGCGTTTGTCTGATACGCGTCATATTATATATAGCTGCCACTTTTTCGCGCTGCAGTGTATGATTGTTGGGCTTTGGTGCGGTTTCCCGCGGCCTTTTTTTTCTGCGGTGTGGGGAGGTCGGCTGGAAAATCTGTTTTTATCGTTTTTGTCGGCTGGTGTAAATTACTGCTTGCCATGGGTATTAATTTTTCTCGAGGTTTAGTATACTTTGTAGGCGATGCTTTGAGATTTAAAGATTAATAGATAAATTTCTGATTTTCAGTATAGTTGTAATGTAGAATATTTTATATTTTCTATCTATGAAATTTCTTCATGATTTAGAGTTGAGATATAAAAGTACCACCCTGTATTATTAAAAATATATAATTATTTGCCTATTAAATATTCAAATAAACGATGTTCATAACTACGCTGCCTTCGTTAAGCAAAATTTAAATATTCGTCGATCAACGCATCATTAAGACGAATTGTAGAGAATTAAATTTCTTTTTGCTTATATTAACTTTGATTATACGACTTGCTTTTCTTAACCATATTAATTATCCTGGCAGATTCACCAATTTTCAAGAAGATATTTAATTATACTATACTGTTTCGAATGATTAATAAAAAAAATAACTGAGTCCTTTTTCAAAACCGGATAATGACATGTTTTCAAATTTTGAGTAAATTGAAGAAACATGCCTACTTTGCTTCAAACTGGTTTAAATGATGTTAAACGATTCAAAATATAATTAAAAACTTTTGAGTTTATGGGCGTTTACAGTTACTAAGACCTGAAAAATAAAACACAAGTTTCAAAAAACGCACTCGCCAATTAAAATGCATTCAAAAACAATTTTAATTAGTCTGTATAATTCAGTAGTATACAATTTACAATGCTGCCTAAAATACTCTCCAAAACTCGAAAACATTGTCCTCCCTATAACAGACCCTCAGAGAAAACGCATTCATCGCTTATCACGCCACTTCCATCTCTCTTCTTCGTCCACCCCTAACCCCTCATCTCTCCCATCAATCCTCCATACACACACGCACACACTCAATTTAAATAAAAGGTAATCACTGCCCTCGACTCGTTCGGAAATCCGACCTGGCGGGAATTATTTAAATGAATCGACGATGCCGCGCTCGGCATTTGAATTTCAATGGCGTGCGCGCGCATCCCCGACGTAGCCTCTAAGCGCAAAAAAGCGAGTGTTTAATTTAAATAACGCGCTCGCGCTGGTTTTACAGGTGGACGCCGCTCTTTAAAGCGACGGCGGTGGGACAATAACGGGAGGTAGGGAGGGAGGGTTGGAACGAGAGAATAGAAGCGGGCGAGAGCTTTTTGCTCGCCGCCCCCCGTTATATTTTGCCACTCAGCTGTTGCGCGAGTTCCCACAGTTTTACTTCCGACGGGGTGAGACCAGCTGATGACGCAAAAAGGGGGTGCACGTAGCGTCATTTCATTTTATGCCTCTTCCGAGCTGTAACTCGCTTCTCTTTCTCTTTGGTTCGGCGTTTTGTATGGGTGTCGAGGTATGCGGGGTGGTTTTGGCCCGGTCAGTTTTGCTGATCTTCGACGTGAGAGGGTCAGGCTATTGTTGCACGAGAAAAGTAAATTTTAGTGAGCAGGACGGACGGATAGATGAATTGAATTGTTGTAAATTCAAGTGTTTTCTGATTAGAATGATAATGACCTGTGTTTGTAAAAGAAACCTTTTTTGTTCAGCTAATGTTATTTTAGTGAGACTTGTCTTTTACTTTGCACGAGATGCATATGTTGTCAGAAATTACTAAAAATTTTAACTGAATAATCATGATGAAAAATAATTTATTTTCAGAAAGTCTATGCTACTTATTCTATTTAGGTATAATATACCAATACAGATGTTGCAATGTATCCATCATTACATCCAGCTCAAATCAAATAATAAATTCGATCAATCATTACACTCCAACAATTCCAAGCGTCTATACCGATTTTCGCTTTGAAAACTTTCGAGATCACCCCATCACCTGAAAAATGTTCTCACCCCGCGAGGCGCACGTGTACGGATCTGATTCCGCGAACTCGCCCCATATCTTCCTCCCCCTTTTTCCTACCTGGACGTCCGGCATCACCCGACCGGAGGGTTGTTCCGGCATGGATTTAAGCTCAAGAATGTATGCGAGCGAGGCGCATTAAACCACCCTTCGGTGGATTAAGTACTTGGGATCATATCTTCTCGGGTGAAAGAGGGTGACGCAATTGTTTCCACTGTCCATATGGGCTGTCCTGTTGCGTTGTAGGTTGAGGAAACGGTTATAGGTGAAAGAGGGAAAAGAAAATTTATCTACTCGACATTTGAGTAACAAGTAAATTTTTTTGTTAAATACGAAGTAGTTTAGTGGTAATATTCAAATATTTTTGAAGGTTAATTAATTATTTTATTGTCTATAAAAAATAACTCACAATTTTCAAAATAAATAAAAAGATCATTGACATCATCGTGTATTAATGTTAACCGTTACCATTCAGTGACACATTATGGAATGTTAATATCCAATATTTTTTTGTATGTTGCTTCAAGTATCTATAAATAAGCATACTTATCGCATCTGAAAAAGTGATATCAATTTTATTCTCAAGGTAAAATCAATATCAATTAACTATTACTACCCAGCCTCGAAACTCAACGCCGTAATTGGTACAATTATCACTGTAATAATGGACTGCGCGACAGTGTACACGACGCGCGATGTTAGTGAATACCAACTAATGCAAAAGCTCTTGCGCATGATGCACAATGAAGGTAAACGTACTGCAAGACTTACAAAGCAGTGTGATTATGGAAATATTGTGCAGAGTAAAGTTACATGACCGGTATGTGTACAAGAGGTAATATCGTATCCCATATCATTATTATAAAATAGGTGATTATTTCGGAAAAATGTCAACAAGAAGGTTAAGCATGTCATTTTAAATAATGCTGCATTATAAATCGAGTAAAAATATTGAAATACAAAAATTTATTCTATCCCTCGTTAATTATCAAAATTCGAGGTATCGGTATATTTTTGCTTCCTCGTAGAGGCTGCTTTGGAACAATGAAAAAAATTTTCAAGACAAGAAATGTTCAAAAACATGTTTTGAAGCGATCTGTGCTAATGCTATGTATGTGTATGTATGTGTGAAAATAAGTATCTCGACAACCATTTAAGTAACGAATTTTTTTTGGACAAGGCTTATTAATGTGATGTGCTTACAGACATAATTTTAGAATGTCTATATCTTTTGCAAATAATAATAGAATTACTAACAAAAAAAAATTGAGTATAGTATTTACATGTACGGAGCACCTATGACGTTCGTCTTTTTCCAAAAAAAAATCATGAGAATTTCTTTAATTAAATAAAAACCGTACTGTCGGTAAGTAGGTCTCTACAAATGATGTACTTTTAAAACAAGCATAGCTAACGATAATGCTAATAGAATCACTCAAAAGTTTTTTAAATATAGTGTTTACGTGTACGGAGCGCTTGACGTTCGTCTTTTTCCAAATAAACGTTTGAATGTTGATTTAAAAGATATTGAAATTCACGGTGTTACATGGCCTTAACATGATATTCTTTTGTTTTATGAACGAAAAACGAGTTTTCATTTTTCATTTTGTTATAACGAAGAATGTGCTTTTTACTTTGTTAATGAATTTCTCAAAAAATATTTTATTTATTATTACAATTGTATTAGCATTTATATGAAATTTATTAAGTATCACTAAAAAAAAAGTTTTGGTAAAAATTATTAACATTTTTGTCAAAATTACCATACTGTCACGTAAAGCTATCACAGACTGTAAAGGCCCAAAAGATTACCATACCTCTATAAGAAACTTTGCTTTCTAGAACAATTTACTATCTTATATTATAATATTTACTGTGAAGTATAGTAATTTTTTTAGGTCTTTACAGTCTGTAGTAACTTTACGTGACAGTACTTAGAGTAATTTTTTCAAAACTTTCATCTCAGTGATACATGCAAATACTTACACATACCTACAGCCACGAAAACAAATTTTCTCAAAATTAAGGAGTTTCAACATAGATCACCTTACAAAATCTTTTTGACCATTTTTTTGTTTTAAAAAATTTTTTTCACCGATCCAAAGCTTTCTCTATCAGGAAGCAAAATTATTAAAAAAACATGTCTTCTTAAAGACTCTTAATAATTATAAGTTTTTTTTACATCAAATTTTACAATACTCACATAAGTAACTGCCCACTTGCAACTTTACTTTCCTTGAAATTTGAGAATACCCCAAATAATTCTCTCGCCAATCCCGCGCACCGTGACGTAACGTGACGTGGCGTCGAGTAACGGGGCCTGGCGTACTCCGCTGCCTGACGTCAGACGGGGGGATGGACCAGGTGTCCCCTTTTCGGCTCTCCCACCCTCGACCTCTCACTCCCTCTCTCTCCTTCTCTCCAGGATCTCGCGTATTTATAAACAAACCGATGGGGAGTCAAACCCCCTCGCGTAAGGAGCCATTGTTCTCGGCAGAGAGGGACCCCCGGAGTAGGGCCCCTACGCGCAAGTACATACTGCAAGATCGCGCGTATAGTATACACACTTTGTACCTATACTCCACTTTGTGCAATGTGCGTATACGTCTCGGTCTTTCTCTCCTCGGCGTCTTTGTCTCTCTTTCTGTGTGTATAGGGATTCTTTTTGGAGATGTGCATTGGGTGGTTGAGGGGGATATTGCAGTGGGATTGCTTGTTGCGTTTATTGCAACAAATGTCGGAGGTATTAATCCTTGGAAATATGGGATATTAGAATTATAAAGTATAACACGTTTTATATTTAACATAACATTATTTTAACAATTACAGTTATTGTCATATTATAATTGCGTAGCAAATCTTTTAATGTTAATAGTGTTTAAACTTGACATGATAAACATTTGTATACTTTTTCTGTATGAGTCTTTCTCAGAAAAAGTATACGCAGATTCTGTCCTGTAACCTACGTGTTTTTTTTATTAGATTTTATAATATAAAATCTTGAATTTAAAAACTAAATACATTTGTTACAAA
>JAPYZO010009238.1:0-14656 GCA_030522905.1 Torymus flavipes | reverse complement strand
GTAACAGTAGTTATTTGAAAATAAAATGTAGATATAAAAATAGCTCACCCTGCTTCCAGTTGTTTTAACATAAAGATGGGCGCTTTTTTGTATATTTTCTAGGCCTTGTACCTGAAGTGTAACTGTATTTATAAGAGATTCGGTAACGGTAGGTGGCACCTGGATGTCCGCGCCTATAGTGGCAGTTTGTCCTGGTGCTATCTCGACACTAATCGCAAATAATGATTAAATTCCAAGTTATTTGATTTATTTATTGACCAAATGAATAAAACTTACTATCCGTAAGGTGGTCGAATTCCTACTACTCTTAAAGGCGTGCTTCTAAATGCAAAGTAGTGTCGAATTGTTAGTACGTGACTGTTTGTTATGTCAAAGTTAATCCTGTGAATTGTGCCTGGATTGGCAATGAGGTTCGTGTTGGGATTGACATCGACAGTGAGGAACCTTTTTATTGGCAACTCCTCGTTGAGGGATCTGCTGAGGTCCTCCAATTCGGTGGCTTGGCGATCTAGTGCTCGGTCTTCGATTTCCTCGGTATCCATTCGCATTGTTATGTTGTGAGTTGGTATAACAATCTCCACATCTTTGCTTATCACCGGAAATTTAAATGGTATTTGCTCGTTCTATGATACAAAAATTTATAAATGTTAAGAAATTTTATAATGTATACAATAACGCTTTTTAATATCATATTTTTTTCAAAATGTTATTGTAACGAAAAAGTAATGCATTGAACATTAAATATTTGATGCAGCAGTTTTAAAACTGCAATAAAAATAGTAATACTTAATTATTCTTTCTAACTCTGTATTCCAAATAATTTTAATACTTGATTTTAATAAAATTATATATTCAAAATTTATTCTTTTTGCAAATACTTATTGATGGTAAGGCATAAAACGCAGTTTCTTTGTTAAACATATATTTCTATTTCGGCTCGTTAACTAGTACTTTTAGAGTGAAAGCAAATATATACTTGATACGTTTCTAACAAATATTTTGTAACAGCAAGTACCACCGCTACAGAATCTCAATAATATGTTTATATCGAGATTCGCACATTCGTCATGATTTGATTTTTTTAACATGAATCATAACGACCACGAAATCTACTTCAATGAGTCAATTAATAACAATGTTCAAACTCATCATAAATAAAACATAATATTTTTGATTAGTTGCATACGGAAATTATATCCATAAAAAATTACCCTTTCATCGGGCGAGTGGTTGTCTGATATCATCCTCGCAGAGAATTCATGATTCACTCCCGAATTATCGGATGCACTGTTTTCATCGTCGTTATCGTTAAGGACTTTTATTTGGCGGGATGATATTCCTGAATTTTGGTGGGTACTCTAAAATAATTATTTGCATTCGAGGTTGTTAAAATTGAAAAATATTCTAAAAAGGTTTATATAACTTAAAAAAAATTAAAATACCTGCAAATCATTTTCTACCATTGGAATTTCAGCACCTGTTGATAAAACACAAGTTTTTAATTTACGATTCTAATAAGAAAATTTATACTTGATTTATAACTATTATTTACATTAATGTTTTTACATGTAATACAAATATCACTGATTTTGATTGTTTCGGTAAAATTGATTCTTGATTACTTCAACAACATCTGATCTTCATTATTTTTATTATGTAAGTAAATGAATGGCGTGATCCACATGATAAGCATTACGTAAACATTAACTATAAAAATGTTGAAAAAATCCATCATTTATTGAACAGTGTTAATACATTATTACAAAACACTCCATTGTATTTTAAATTTAAAGCTGTTACTGCATGCGCATCAGCACTAAACCACTTTTAAAAAGATAATCAAGATTAAAAATGCCCACATCAGAGCGTCAGAACGATTCTAATTCTGCGATAGCTGCAACTAATAATCATCAGCGCGCATTTTCACACGTCATCAACGAAAAAAAGTCCGCTATAGATCCCCGCGTCAATCACTCTCGCCCCCTCCACCCCTCCGGAACAAAGCTCCGTATCAACAAAAGCAGCCCACTGACAAAGCACCGCGCATCGATGCATCATCTGCACCGATATCTCCGATCTCTTCGTGATTTCCCAAAAGCGTGCGCGATTCGCCAGCTCAGGAAAAGAGACGCGCCCGCGTGTGTTTCTACCGAGCGTCATATTTTCTCTCTCTCTCATCAGCGGCCAAAGGGCAAATTGCACAACGCGAGATCCCGCGGCTGCGCGGTAGCCACTGGCCGCGAGCCAACGGCCCGTCAGTCGCTGGCCGGTCTCCGCGCGACGCGGAAGCTCAGAAGGAGAGAGAGAGTGAGACGGACGAGTGACCGATCTCCCGATTTCTCGCGTTGTAACGCGCGCGTAATAGAGTGCATATATTGTGGTATTACCCAGGACTGCATGGAAGGTTACATAGGTGCTGGTGGTCTTTGGTTAGTATTGGAGTGGTTCTGGTTAAACAGTGATTTGCATATTTTTTATGAAGTTGCACGCGTAGGAAGTTTGTTTTTTTTAAATGAATGTCAGAAATTAAAGTGAATATATTGAAAGTCAGTGAATTGGTAAAAGAGAGCATCGTTCAGAGTATACTGCGTGTTATTTTTGTCTACTTTCGAATTTTTTAGCGATACGCTCAATTTCCCAATTGTCTAACAGCTAAACAGACGAAATGTGCCTATTGTTAATCAACTTTTCTTTGGTGAAAAATAACCTTGTGCTAATTTGTTTTACTTTGCGTTTGCGTTGACATTTCAATAATTGATATTTTCTAATATTGCATATAGATTTTCGTTCTTCTGAATCAAGAAGATACAAATTTGTACATAATTTGACTAACAATCGGATTCTTATTAACAATTGAGATAATAGTGGTCCTCGTACTTTTATTCTGAAGATTTAATAAAAAAAAAATCTTATTGTCATGAAATTTATACCATCAAAAACGAAGGACATATTGTACGACTTAAAACAATAATTTCTTTGTGAAATCATAAATTTAATCTAACCATAAGAAGTCTATACATTTGTTATAATAATATGTGAGTTTACCGTCTGCACAAACAGTGTGCATATACATGTAATATTTGTGTACTGTATCATTGTTTAAATACGCTGATTAATACAGTCAATACGTAAAGTATTAGTAAATATTTTGTTCTTCGTGTAAAGGTCGTTCTTTAAAAAAATAATTAAATAAATGAAAAATAACTTAAAATTTTCTTTATTTTTATTCTTTATAGATTGTCCAATTTTTATTTAATACTTAGTTGTTTTAAAATACTAATAATAGGAATATTTCATTTATCAAAATTGAAAATTCACTTGAAACGATATTGTTAGGCAAAAATGATAAACAACGATACTTTTCCTCATTAAAAGAAAAATCTAATGGAAATTGTATATGCAACTGAATCCGCCTTAATGACGTCAATTATTGTTGCTACGTATTTGCATTACAGAAAAAAACCTCATCAACTGTTTTGAATTATAGTAAAAATTTTGATGACGGAAATGGTCGTCTTAACTATAAATAATTTTATCGTACTAGAGTTACACAATTTCTCGATTACTGCATTTTTATTACATACAACCACATGCAAAGCAACTACAAACACGTGTAAAGTAATTGTTTATCTTTATACTTACGTATATTTATAAATCTTATATTACTGAATACACACACACACACACACACCGGAATTTTTTTTTAGTAATAATATTGTAGATTCATGATAAGTAGCAAAAGTCGTCTGACCATACAATCAGTGGAAATCGCCGTCTAACTCAATTTGTCTGTTTCTACTGATTGTAAGATTGCTGATATATATTTTTTTAAGCTTATATTCTTTTTTTTGCATTTCGTAGGGGTAGGAGATACCCGGACAAAACGAATTAGCATTTAATTTTTTTTTTAGTATTCTATATTAGTTTATTATCAAAATATGGCAGAAGCTCGTTTTGCCCATTTCTTCCTAATTAAAATTTAAATTCAAAAGTGTTATTAATTATCCTAAATATAAAATATTATGCCTCTGCAACATTTAAATCGCATAAAATTTACCTTGTAAGTACAAAACCATAAAACCATATACTCACCAGTGTCAAAATAATCCATACCCGTGGCTCGCCTCGTGCTCGCCGCGACGGTCAGCCGGTGGAGGCGGCTTTCGCCGTGAGCGTCAAGACGCCAGCCACCTGGCGGAGGGTCGCGTACTGTCAGTCGCACACCCCCACGCGCCGCCGAAAGCGTCAGTTGCGGCGTCTCGCCGTGGCCTGAACGGAACAGAACGCAAAAGCGTGCGCACACGTGAGCCGATTAATCGTGGAGCATAAGTGTGAGCTTAAAGTATAAATAGCTGTGCGACATGCGTGAGTTTTGCCTGTTCAGAGTGGAAAGTGTTTTTTTTCTAGGGGGTTTTAGTGATGAAAATTGTGTGCAATATATAATTGAGATATGACGTTGTTGTTAAGGAAGAGGATCGCTATTGTGCGAGTGTAGGTTTACGAGGTGAAAGAGAAATAGGTACCAATGTGTGTTTTCGCGAGGACGGAACCGTCCCAGTCGAGTCACGCGCGCGTGGCCGCGAGGATTCCGATCGATAGGCGCGAGCGAATTATTAAAGGATATAAGGTTAAGCATCTGCGCGCGTTTTCCCTCCCGCAGAGTTTTGCGAAAATTCGCTCCGTTGGCACGTGCGCGCGAGCGGAGAGCAAACAATTGCGGCTAAATATAATCGTGAAAGTTAATTAGTTTATTTCGTCGCTCACGTGGTGCTATTTTTAATTTGGGAATTGGAGAGATAAATATGAACAGTCAGACGGTTGGCATTTATCGTAGTTTTCTTTGAAAATGTTATTTTATTTTGGTATATTTTTGGTATTTTAAAATTATTTAATAATATCATTTAATCAAACGTATTTTCCCCGTGGCGATGGCGAATATGCGAAGTTGTTTAACGGCAAAACATAAACATCCGACCTTGTTTCAAACACTCAATCTATTCGCGGGTTTTACTTCTCAAAGTGCGGCAATAACTGTAAATTAAAAATGAATGGCCTTCTGCGAACAGACTACACGCCAAGCGACAGTGTGTGTGAAAATTCATTCTATTTATTGCTTTCCTTCAAAATGGACTGAGCTACGCTCATTCACGTCAAATATTTACCACTTTCTTATTTTTAACTGAAGCGACCAATCCTTCCATCATTTGCCTACTTTTCCGAGCAGAAAACATCTATGTATAGCTATAGATCAGAGTCCCGTTAGTAAACATCTTCCACTGAGGTAGAAACATTGGATGTTGCTCTCAACACATCCAGTTATTAGAGAACATATTTCTTTTACATAATAAAAACCATTTGTAAAATTTGTGACCCACATTTAGTGTATCATCCTCCTAAGTCCTACATTCTACATATTACCATAATACAAATTGATTAATAAAAATAATGAATTGTAAATAAGACTATAAGAAATAAATAAATACGATATTGCATACCGTTAATCTCAAAATTTTCCAACCCCTCAATGCAAAGGTCGCGGTTGTCAAGGTCGCGGCTCTCGCTTTCCCGTGCGCATACGCTATAATTGAGTGGGTCGATGCCGGCGCGCTTTTCGAAAGCCGGTAAAAATAAAAAAGTTAATTTTGCGAGTAACTTGTGGTATTTTCTCGCGGCGTCTAGTCTCTTGCAAATGGTTAATTTTAGGTTGTCGCGCTCGTCCGCTTGCAACTCGTAAACTTTTGCGCACGTGGCTGGCCTTCGTTTCGTTTCTTAATGTGTTTGTACTTGAAGTGTATATACACCTTTGAACCTGTGCGCGCTGGCGGGTCGATGTGACAGTTGATGTATACATATATACGTGGGAGTTGGAGGTGGCAGTGTGGGGTTTGTTTCAGGAAGGCGCGGATCGGAGATTGCTATCTGTTTACAAACTTAATTGAACGCGTGACTCTGGCGATAGTTTTTTCGCCTATCGGAAGAATAATAAGGAAGAGAATTTCGAATTGATTAAAGTAAATTTAATCAGGCGTTTTGTATTTTAAATAAAATAAAGGAAAGTTTTGAATACTCTTGCCGTGAATTATGGAGTTTAAATTCGCGGCTTTTATAAAATCAAATATCTTGAATTAAAAAGTTTTAATTGTAGACTTAAATAATTAAAAAGTAACGAAAAGTTTAAACTTTTAATTCAGAAAGTATAATTATGGGTGAGCATTATTAAGCATCAATCGTCTATCCATTGTTAATTTCTTAGATTAGTTTGTAAGCAAATCGATCTATATTTCCGACACACAGATCATAAAATAGACAACTTCCACTTACCAATAGGCATTTTCAAGTCAATCTTGGCAATATTTCCAAGTACTATAGCATTTATTTCCTCTTGATCTTGCTTAACTTGAAAGCTGATTTCCGTTTCATTTGTGAGGTTGGCCTCATCAACTAGCTTCTCCTAAGACACACAAATGGAACATTTTTTTACAAGATTTTTACATCCGATTTTCTGAGTAACGCTTCCTTATCGCATCAGTACATCCACAAAGAAACCGACACTTACATTTACGAAGTTTAGTGCTGATGAGCCATTATCGCCGGAGTCTTTGAGAATGTCGAGATTAGGCTGTAAGCTTTTTATAAAATTTTTTTCTTCCACACTAATATTATCGTTGAGTCCTTGTGGTATATCGCAGCCAATAACAATAGAAAACTAAAACGAAAACGGTGATTAATTAACAAAACGTAGTTCAACAAAATTATTGATAAAATTAATTTACTTTGGGTTTTTAGCAGATATCATTACATTCTTTGACCATTAACTTGACAGTGAGACCGCAGGAAAATCATCAATCAGAAACCATTAATTTATTTTATTATTGAATTCCTATTCGCTATAATAATTTTTTACAACTATCTTATGAAAACTTTTGTTTCATTTGGCTAGTAATATACAAAATTAAAGCAATATTGTTTGAAAGATATTACAAACATGAAATCATTAATGCTTTATCACTATAACAAAGAATGAACATGAATGTTTAATGCCAATGATAAATCGCATAAAATAACTTATAATAATCTTAACTGGCTACTGAACTCTTATAGCTTGGAATGAGGAGCTTGCAAACGTAAATTGGATATTTTCCGATACGACTACTATGGTATGCAAACTTTATCGCTATCAAATTTTTGCGACGCACTGTCAGCATGATTTTTAATCATATTTTATTGCGTTATGAGAACAGTGTATTTATAATTTTTTATATTTTGGAGCTAGTAAGATTTAGAGTTTATCGTATCGGAAAAAATTAACGGTTTGATTTTCTATTATCTGCAGTTAATGAAGTTATTGTATCTAATTTTGAATAAAATTCAATTTTTATCTAATTAATAAAATATTTCTGGAAAAGGCCTATTATTTATTGTTTTGATTATTATTTTTTCTCAGCACGATTACACTATCACAATCAAATACATAATTACCGTGCATTTATTCTGAAGTTTTTCGGGATTGTGAGATTCAATCGATTTTGCTTGTAGTATTTCAGGCTTGAAGTTTTTATCGGAAATCGTAGCTGACCCCATCTCTAAAAATAATAAATTCAAAATAACGCATATGCATTCGTTGAGCAGTAATCGCTTAACTATTTTTTATTGGTCTTAAGGCTATCATATATACAATGATATAATTTGTTTTCATACGTCAATTGTAGCACTACTGTGCAATATTCCTTGATCTTCGACTTTATTCACAAGAATTTCCGGTCAACAAACCTCAATGTTACAAAAATATCTAATGTTGACCATGCATTGTCAATGCCTTTTTGCATAATTTCTTTTATTATGATTTCCTACCTTTCCCTCGAGACGTAAACATCATTTTCAAGAAATTAAATACACCAATTTTATACTCTTTAAATAAAAGTAATATATTTGTATAAGAAAAACAATATCAAATATATAGCCATATAAGTGATAAAAATATGTAGAATTCCAAACGGAGCAAGTTTTCTGTATTTGCAGAGTGACTTTCAGAACTGTGAATTCGTTTTTAAAATGCGTTAAATATTAGTTATATTTACAAGAAATAATTTTTAAATTACACTTTGCTAATATTAAACAGATATAGTTTTTTTGGTGTTATTAGTTATTCTCTTATAATTTATAATTATTACTTTAATATTCTTTATTTTTTACAATAATATTACCGTATAATTTCAACTGTTAAGGCATGTAAAATGTAATTAAAATTTTGTATAACAAGCCGTAGAAAATATTTTTAGAAAAAATGAACATTCTTAAAAGTAATATTTATCTTCAACCAATTTTAACAAGATAGCCTAGTCATATCTCAAAAAACTTATTCTTCTTTTGCTAAAATCAACAGTTTACTTAAATAAGTATAGGCATACTATAATATAAGGCTATCAAGACATTAGTTCCGAAACGAATATTTTCTAGTAGATTAGTTTTCCGCGTAGACAAATGATAATTTCAGGTAAACCACCAATGACATTTACACAATATTTCTACAAGAATCAACTGTAGTCAGTTAAACTTGGCAAAGACAGCTAAAAAAATTTACCATAAAATGTCAGCCTAGGAACTAATATGCGAAGAAAATAAAAAATAAAAATTTACGAAACATTACCCATTTGCTGCATTTTGTCAAATTTCCAAATCAGGTGAACAGTATGAGGCATATCATCCATGGCAGCTTTGCTTTCAACACAATATCTAATACCAACAGAAACGTATTTTAATGTACAAACACACTTTCTTCCCTCTCAAATCACAATGAGCAACCCACCTCAAACATTTGATCCTCCCCACACTGAACTCATCGACGTTCTCACGAAACCGCTGCGGCACCATTTCGTCGTTCATTCCCAAGAATCTCCACATTTTCGTGGGCCTCACCACTACATCAACTTCACCACCTCTCACATAATTATTCTCCACAAACAACGACGCACCGAGAATCGCCAGCAAAAGGCAACGCATATACTTGAACGCCATCGCGAGGACTGTACAGTTCTGTCACACGTCTCCGCGCGCGGATAATCTCACGACTGTCTGTCTCGAGCCGGTTGCCCGAGCCTTTTACTTATAAGCTCGTTGACGGAAGAGGGACGTCATTTACACGCCGCGTAAGAGTAAACTTGGGCGTAGACGACGGACAGGTAACCATTGCACAATGGCGAAGGAGACGATTTTCGCTCCTATCGCGCGCATCCTGTTATGATTGTGCACGCGCACGTATATTCTGCAGAGTGTAGAGGTAGCAAGCTACAGTAGATAGGGAAATAAATACCTTTAGCACAACTATTGTTTGGTTGACGTTTGTAGGATCTATTTATATTGACGAATTTAACAAAACTTATAGATCGGTATTAATGTGCAATTTAGCTTTAATTTTTTTTTTAACAATTGTAATTTTAAAATTGTGTTGTTTAGTGATTTCAGCTAGCAAATAAAAGTAACTGCACAAATATAATTTCTTCGAATTTACATCGCAGACTAAAACCGTATACTCATTGCATTAGTTTTATCAATAAATCGATTTCAAACGCAAAAGCTCGGCAACAATAGCTGTAGATGTCTTGGTTAAGATCAATGTCAGCGTTATATTCGATTGAAAAGACCAATATTTTAAAACAATATTTTTAAAACTGCTATCAGACAATTCATTTTCGCACATAACGCGCCTACATTTCCAACCCAAAGTCGCAATATTACATAGAAATTTCCTAACCATTCCCTTGAGACACTATCCAAACACCATAGCACTGATAGACGTCTAACGTCTCAGATCCCTCCAACGTTTTGAAGAAAAACGCGCGGGCCACATTTGGGGCCTTTATCGGAGCAAATTATCTTACGGTCATTACGGGCGTCGAAAGGCGAGCGGTGTATCCTGTCAAATATTTATTCTGCGTGAATTGTCGCTCGCGCGCACGCACGGCCGTTCCGCGGAAAAGTCGTCACCTTTCGAGGTGGAAAGACCGAGAGATAAAGCGCAGTCGAACTGACGTATAGTTTTGAGGAATCTTACGTCGGGGTATTCGAAGACAAATGTGGGCCAGCACATCATCCTCGCGTTTGCGTAATGCCCATCGTAAGAAATTTTAGCTGTTGTATGTTGAATGAGTTATTCCCAAATGTTGTATTTAGCAAGTTAATTTTAGACCTTTAGTATGTATAAGGTATGCGTGTGGTAAATAAGAAAATTTATATTATGTACTACAAATATACAAATATTGAGTAAGCAGTGAAGACTGTTTATAAAATTAATTAAGTTTTAAAAATAGATCATAAGTTAGAATATTACTACTCATTTTAGGAACAAGAAAGTCAAACATATTTCTAAATATAAAAATGTTTTTTTTTTTAATCTATGAAACGGAATAACTGTGGACTCGTATCTTGGTTGTTAATATGTTTCATAAGTATTTACTTACTTCTCATTTCCAACATGAAATAATATAGATCTTGAAAGATAGTCCCTAAATTACATTTCTTGTTCCAACAATAATAAAGTTAGCACTATATACAGCGAATCCTATACTAAACAACAATAACCTAATCAATTCATTTATTTCCATCCACAAACACACAAGTGTTCATAACCTCTCTCTAACTCAAAATTCTCGTATCACCGACAGATCCCGCAGCGGCAGCCGAGTTCAATCCGAGCCTGGTAGCGCCAATACCGCAGCCGAAGCCACCTACGCCCGTGCAAAGCCCCGTCGACATATCATCTCCACTGGATCCTTCTCCACCGCAACCCCAACCTCCGCCCCAGAAACAGGGCGGTTACTTCACATCGATTCTATCCTCTTTGCCGAGTCTCTCATTGTCGACACTCACCCAGCAGCAGAGTCAGGTGTATGGATCGCCACAGGGTTATGGTGGCATTGGAGCTCCACCGAATCCCTACCAGTACCAGGGCGTAGGTGACTTTAATGCCGGCGCGTCGTCGCCTCCGCTGCATCATCAGCCGCCACCGCAGCAACCGCCACCGGCACAGCCGCCACCTACTGTGCCACCCAGTGGAGGTGAATTATGTCTTTTTTTTTAATCACATACTTAATAACGATAATGAAAGTCGAAATATCAAATATCTGTTTTCCTCGAATCCTCTTATTATTAATTGATTTATGATTTCAAGATATTTTCTATCAGTTTTTATGAGGAACTTTAAATTCACTAGTTATAAAAATTGTATATGAAATACTGAAAAACTAAACAATTCTATGTTTGAAAAGAAAAAAATAATTCTATAAGAAAAGAATTTGCTAATCTGGATGTAGACAGTGAAAATCTACAAANNNAATCAATAAAACGTGAATCAAATCATTGCATACTTTCACAAAATATCATCTCTAACCAAATATCGTACTCCACAGGTGCAGCATCGGGCTCGTACCGTCTGGGCAATCAACGCCGCCTGAAGTACGCGCCTCCACCGGACCTAAAATCCACCCCCACTGCTCACTTCCAGCCACCACCTCTCCCTACCTTCCCTTCCCAACCACCAACCGCTGGTCCACCACCGAGCTTCTTCAATCCATCAGCCGTTCCCCAGCACCCTCAGGCACCTCACCTGACGCCTCGCGAGCCTCAGAGTCCATCCGCGCCGATCGCCAGTGGCCCACCTTCTTCCCAGGGCAGCTCGCTGCAAAGCTCCTTCCGCAACAGCCCCGTCGCCCTGTCGGCAAACCCATCGGCGACCATCAGCTTCGGGGTTCCACCACCGGCGAACCACCACGGTTCCCTCATCAGCGCGCCTCAGGTGATTCCGTCGAGACTGCCCGAACCCGCGACTCCGCAAAACACACCGGCAGATGTAGCCTACTCCGGCTTCCACGCGTACCGGCAGCAACAGCAGCAGCAGCAGGAAGCTGCGGCTGGGATAAACAGCGCGTTCGGGTTTAATGAACCGCTGAAGGCGTCAATAGGCGGCGGTCAATTGGAGGCAATTAAGGAGGGCGCTGTCGCAGCCAGCTCTGACGACAAGACCTTCACGCCGATATCCGCGGCGCAGGTGTCGGAGAAGCTCGAGAACCTCATAGCCGCCGAGCAGAACGAGGACACGCAGTCGGTAAAGTCCGAGCTCTCCGCCGAGGTAGCCAACATAACCGCGAACATCCCAAAACCCGAGCCTGCCGTCAACACCGAAGAGCTCACCGAGATTGACCTCAACTCGTGTGTTAACTCGGACAACCTCGTCCCTGTTGACACCAAGTTCGACATCACCTCGGAGACTGCACCCGAGGCCCAACAGCCTCAGAGCTTGGACTCCTTCACTGTATCCTCGGCGACAACTTTCTTCGTCAATCCTCCCGCGAGCAACCACAGCGTACCTAGCTTTTATAATCCCTCGTTCCAGTCCCAACCGCAGGCCGTCAGTGATCCCTTCTCTTTCGTGCAGTCCACGCCGCCGAGGAACTACGCGGACAGCGCGACCAACTTTGCTGGGCCCCAGCTGCTGAATGTGGGTGCCAACAGGCCACCGCAACACGTGGCGGAGTTGCCCAGGGCTGGACCAGAGTCTAGCGATAATGTGGACTTGATGCCACAGTCGATCTGGGGATCGAATACGCAGACACAGGTATGAAGGATCACTAAGAATTAGCGATAGTAGAGTATAGTAGATTTGTTATATAGAGAACGTTGAAAGGAAAAAAGTTTTTTTGTACCTTAACAAGTTTTTATTAAATGTTGGGTAACTTTAGTTTACTGGTGACTTGGTATTTCAACTATTATACGATCTATGGCTAAACCGTGCCCAACTTTAAGTATTTATCAAAATTTATTTTGAACGAAAGACGTTATTTTATAATATAAAATATTTATTTATAAAAAAAAATCAAATCAACTTTTTAAACAATGTCCGAATATATTATAACTACTACATGCACGTATAGAATGTATTATCAATCACGATTTATTCGGTATTCCAGTTTACATAAAATTGTGGAAAAAAAATCTAATATATAGAAATCCCAATTTCAGTCACAGTCAACAGTCCTGAACCCAATATACGGCTCCCCTGTGCAACAACAAGAGTATCATCATCATCAGCAGCAGCATCAACAACAACAGCAGCAACAGCTGCAACATCAACAACAACAGCAGCTACAGCAGCAGCAGCAGCAACAACAGGCACCACCGACGTTCTTTAACCCTTCACAGTTCGCCGCTACCTCGCAGTCGTTCCCTTCGACGCCGGCGACGAGCACGGCCCCAGCTCCGTTCGCCGCGAGCAGCAGCAGTCTTGACCACAGTCCGAGTTTTCAGCTAGACAGCTTCAATGTCGTGCCAGAACCGACTGGATCGGCGACTCTCAGCCCCGTGCAGATGTCCGTCAACCCGCTGACGAACCGCGTGCACGAGACCGTACCACCGAGTTTACAGAATTTAGTAAGTACTTTCGGGAAGGCATTCGAAATGTTGAGGTATTTCGTGAAGGGCTCGTGATTTGTTTAGTTAGTTTCGAAATAAAAAGGTTATAGTTCCGAAAGGATCAAGGCAAGATAAGAAAAAAGTACACTCTGAAAGAATAGTTTTAATTCGTGCTTTTATTACTCTTTAGTAGGTAGTACTGATTTTAAAAATTTTTTGCAAAAGATTTATATAAATTAATTCATACAAATTAATTTATGTAATTATCAGTGAAAATAAAATATTAAACCTAAAAGATTGTCAATACGATTAATTGCGTTGGTACAAATAATTATATAAAACTAGTTTCATTTCTATAGATTTATGACAAGACCAGTCATGTACTTTTTTATCTATAATTTATGGAAATTGATTTAAATCTACAAATATCATCAATATCGGTGAAGATGAAACTATTTATAGATGAAAAATCACTCAAGTAAATATAAAGCAATCTAAAAATATGAAATGTTTATAATTTACGCAACATCTAAAATGGAAAAATCTTGAAACAATTTTTTAAATACCAATAAAACCAACACCAACCAGCCACCTTATTCTCCAGTAACTCAATAGTAAGCTGTATAGAGTTATCTCACGGCCAGCTACTCTCGCTCAATATAGCTCCGATCTAAAATTGGAAAATCAATCACGTTCGAACCCCATCACCCCCGCAGTTTCACGTACAAATACGCACACATAGCTCGTAAACTTTAATGGCAATCGCTTATATTTCAGGCGTCGGGCATTCCAGAAAGACAAATGCAGTACCGCCCGGTTTACCACCACTGGTTCTATCGCCGCGAGGTGGAATCCAAGACGCTATGGATTCCGTTCTCGATGCACGACAGCCTCTACCTCGAGGACGTGCACAACTCGAACGAGATCAGCCCGGAGACAAAAGTGGCCACCGACGGTGGCAGATACGATGTCGAAATTTTACGGTAAGATGATAAACGTTGCGCCAATTCATGGTATGCTTGAGTTATGTGTATAATGTTACATAGCTGATGATGTTATTATATTAAAAACCAATATTAAA
This sequence comes from Torymus flavipes, assembly GCA_030522905.1. Classification (NCBI taxonomy): domain Eukaryota; kingdom Metazoa; phylum Arthropoda; class Insecta; order Hymenoptera; family Torymidae; genus Torymus; species Torymus flavipes. The sequence continues at coordinate 171 of JAPYZO010009238.1, read as the reverse complement.
TAAATATACACAAAATAGTTGACAAATATCCTTTATTAAAATTGTTATTGAAATTTAATTTCAAAATTTTCCAAAATGAAAATTTGTCTTTATTTTAGACACCAATAATCTGTCAAATTTTATTTTTATTTTAATAAAAACTTGTTTTTATTTTAAAGTATTTAAAATCAT
>JAPYZO010009235.1:0-13870 GCA_030522905.1 Torymus flavipes | reverse complement strand
TTCCAGAAAGCATGCGGTAGGGGACTGCCACATTAAGATATTTGATATTGAAAAAATGCTCAAATCCATCAATGAAAAAAACGACTCATTATTAACAAACGATATTTACGTAAATAAACCAATTTTTAAATTGGTTAATATCTTAAGGAGATATTTGATTTTGAACCGACCGGTTCATTTGGGCCCACTGTGCGCCATCATTCCGGTTTTCTATAAAGCACGTTTAAGGTAGTTCATCCCAAAACTGGATTTCTTAGGATCTTCCCCAAATTTAATATACAGGTTTACTATAACAAAATACACAAGCTCAAATTTTTCTTACGTGCTGAAATTGAGATATCGACCTCTAAAGTAACAAGATTTAACACGGGATCCCTATACCCGACATGAACCCGACAAACGTTTTACTTTATAACAAAAAAACGTTTACGAGCGAGATTATGTCCCGCTAAGTCTCGACCTGCACGTTTATCTCGTATTTAATTTTGTTCGAGTTCTCGCACCCCCAGCGTGAGTCATCATTCTTCATTGTTAAATAAACCATCTTGTTTTTATCTTAACTATCGAATCACGCGTATTCATTTCATGAGCCCTAATCTATGCATGAGCCCTAATCTATGCATGAGTTTTCCCGAATACCGCCCTCTACCCTTTTCAGCTGGCACAGTTAGTCGCAGGCATTGCCTCGCAAGTCGTAGAGGAGCATCGATAGCGGGAAGTACATGAGCTGCTTGAAGGTTAACCAAGCGGTGTTATTTACGGTCCTAACCGGTGGCTCAGGTAAGGCTGGGTATCAGCCAGCAGACGTGGGTCCACTGTGCTGCAGTTGGCAGCAGTCGCTGAGTGTCGTGCCAGCTCCATTAGAAAGAGGCTTAGGCTTTCAACAATGCGAACCGAGCGTGCATGTTCTTGACCTGTACCAACCAGGGAGTGTTGGCCAACAGGTCGTTCTATAACGGCGAGCTTCCTGGACGCGTGATACGTCCGTGCATTACCTTGTGTTCCCCGGAGGAAGGTTATCACACTCCCCTAACTCTACCCCGTTACAATATATGTATGTTTATAATACAGATCTTATTCCATTTTCTTATTTGTTTGCTTATTAACCGTTCTAATTAATAAATAAAATGTAACATCTATAAGTATAAAGTAAATAAATAACAAACATTAAATTCAAATACTTAAGTAGAATAATTTAGTTTGGCACTAGCTATTATAATGCATTTAAATAAAATTCTTTTTATTCTTAATTGTGAATTTATAATATTACTTTTTGAATTACTACACACTTTAAGTTACTTTTACGTCATATGAGCAAATGATTCGTGTTACTTTTTTATTTTATTTAGGCATTATTTAGGAATTATCAGTATATTCAATGATCTTAGAATATCTTTAATAATGACGTCTCCACTTTTAAATTATAAGCGAACAATAACAACAAACACATACAACACATTAACTCTAATCAAACACAAATATAAGTTACATAATAAATTGTTAGAAGATCAAAAGTAAAAAAAACAATCAAAAGTTATGTAAACCGTGCGCAAATTAGAATAATAAATCTTAATTTAATTAGCAAATAAGTCGTTTCTTATATATACATAAAACTATTAATGTACGTTTAATTTTACGTCTAAATTATAGAAATAAATCTGCTTAATATTTAACAATATAGGCACGAAAATGATGCAACTACCGTCATATCTGCGAAAAAGCGAAAACCATAGTTTCAGAACTGGGGGTTGCTTACGTCACCCACCCAACCAATTAGCCGCGCAAAAGGGCCTTAGTCCCACCTTTATATTAACGCCCACACCGTTACGACCAGTCAACTGTCCCCGAAATCATTGTAAACTCCCTCACGGAGAGTATCCTTCCGAACCATACCTGTCGAGGGAGGAAAGAGTGAGAAAACCAAGCTAATATAAGCTTTTCCCTTGTCTCTTCGCCGTCAGGCAGTTCCTCACCACCATCAGAGTTAACCAGCAGCACTACCACTCGAAACACCTAACAATAAAGCAACAGTAAAATACAAATTTATATTTCTTTCATTTCTTTTCTCTTATTTTTTCCTCTATTTCAGTAGAAATTTCCCTCCTTTTACCATACTTTTGAGGAGCATTCTGGCCGTTCTGTACCGAATGAGCAGAGCTAGAGTCGCCTGTCTCCTCACCAATACAATTTCTCCCCCTTGTAAGTTTTAACAAAACGTTTGAGAATTAGCCATCCATAGCTATTGGTAAACACCAGACTTAAACTGGCAAGAGTGGAAAACCAAAGTATTGATGGCCGCCTGGACGTCACACACTATTAATAAATTTAGTATCTAGTCTTTATCTAGTGCAAAGATTCATGAAATACTTATTTAGTATCAAATAGAAGTGAGAAAGTAAACCATGATTTTCGTTTCACGATTGCTTTTTTAAAATGGGCTCTCTGTCCTAGCAAATTGCAGTAATATTTAGCCAATATTTATGAATACGAAAGGTTTATTAATTTTATAATTATATTTTTATACTGATTTTTCTAAAGATTTTGGAGAATTGCAAGATTATTTGTACAATACATATGAACACTTAAAGAAAGTTCCCATTTAACCACTGATTGTTGGAGCAATATTGCCTCAATATACTTGTTGAAACCATAACAGAACATTTTAGTGTAGAAGCGGATGAGGAAACCTTAGACTTTTTTTCATTCGGGAGGAAACTTTGAAGGAATCAAATAATAGTATTAAAGAAGGCTTTAATCTTTTTGGATTTATAAGAAATATTAGACAAAAATTACATATTTTTAAGTCAACAGAAAAAAGTACCGATAACGACGAGAATTTAGAAAATAATGTTAACAAGGAAAATTTAGAAAATAATTCTGTATTCGAGAATTTTAAATCGGTAATAAACTTTTTCGCAAATTTAGAAAATAAAGTAGTGTTAAAAAATGAAATCCTCTCTTAGGTAGAACGGTCAAATCGTAACAATAAAACCATGAATACTACAACAGTACACATAGGGCTACATCTTAAAGATGTTTTCGATTTAATTCCGCGATTTATTGGTCAGAATATTTCTCTAAAACAATTTTTAGATGGTTGCCAGGGAGCACTTAGCATAAGCACTTAGCAAGCACTTCCTAAAGAAGATGAGGCAGAACTAGCCAAATTAATTAGTATGCGACTATACGGCAACGCATTAAATAGCGTACGGGAGTAGTATAATCCACGCTATGGGCCGTCAAAATAAACTTGACTTTTACCAGAGGTCAAGGCCAAGAATTGCTGCTCACGACGACTCATAGTGTGGAAAAAAATTTCAGTGAGAGTACAGTGCTGCATCACCATAAACCCTCCCACTCTCTCCCAAGCATATTCTAGAGAGGGGGAGAGAGAGGATGAGAGTGAGAGCGAGAGAGTGCGAGAGAGAGGACGAGAGGAAGAGAGCGAGGAGAGAGAGAGACCTTTGTGGGGGAGTGGCTGACCAGCGGGAAGTCGGATGTTGGAAGTTGGCTGTGCTCAGGACGACTCATAGTGTGGAAAAAAATTCCAGAGCGAGTACAGTGTTGCATCACCATAAACACCCTTCCGCTCCCTCCCAAAGACATTCTAGAGAGAGAGCGAGAGAGAAAGAGGAAGAGAAAAGGGGTGAGAGCGAGAGAGAGCATGCGCGAAATGGTGAGAGCGCGACATAACGAGAGAGAGCGAGAGAGACATATATATTTTTGTATATAACTTCTCTGTATCAGATGCAAATGCATTTTACAGAAAAAATTCTCAAATCCATGGAATTTTGATGGTGTTTATATAATAATGTAATAATATTTATATAACTTTTATTACCTATGGCGTTTTTATGGTATATTTTATAACTTTTATGCAAAATGTCTCCACACCATGGCAAGTGACTCACATAAAAATATCCTGATTCATAGATGTCTTATGATTTTTAAAACTTTTGTGACAAATTAATTACATTTGATGTAGAGGCGCAAGACCAGGAATCTATAATGAATACTCCGTATGTACCAATTATAGATCACTATCCCAGTGGCTAAACACTATCCGGAACGCACGAATCATAGCACACCCACGGTACACGCAAAGTTCACTAGAGAGACACTCGGTTTAGATGGCGTAAGTATCTGGATAGGCTCTTGCTAAACGTACGTCAGATGTAAAGTACATTGATTCAGAGAATAAGTTTTAAAACACGTCACTGTGATGTTTGTTTTGCTTTAACATCTAACTAGAGAAATTATATTCCGTTATATATGTATATACTTTGTATACATAAATCTGACGAACAAATAGCAGAAGCGATCTGGATATTGCATACACTGCTGATGATGACGACACCAACATCTTGATTGGCCGCTGCATTGTGGGGTGTGGGGAGATGATCTCTACACCACATAATAAGCTGATCAGACACCGACCACAGAATAAACTGATTTGATGCAGGTCTTCACCCCGCTAAAGGAAACTGACGAAAGGCGTTGTGTTTACACAGAGAGCTAAATGTCATCTGTCAGTAGCCAGATCGTGTATGTGCAGTTCAAATCGTGAGTCCGTATTTTTGAATAGAAGAAAACAGCAAACATAAGAGCATCGTGAGACACTTTCGCAGCTGCGAGGGTGCTGACACTGTAAAGAAATAACTGAGCCCCTGGCAGTATTAATCATACACTCGTCGTTTACTTTATCACGGGCAGCTGCATGGATGCAATCGCCGCTAAACAGGTAATAGCGTGCAGGGCACGTTGGTCTTTAAATTTCATTAAGCTATGTTCACTACGAAGACACTCCTAATACTATCGCGGCAGTGATGATGCATCCAGTAGGCAGCAGATTGTACATGTAACTCCTAAATTACGAGTCAGCACATGATAATACGACTGTAAAAATTACACTTTTCTTACAATTTTTACAAAAAAAAAAATATTATTTTATAAAATACAATTTTGAATATAACGATATAAACACTTAAAAGTAACAAACTTTAGCACGATACAGTGACGAAAACGTTTTCCATAACCAGATGATACAGGTTTTTTCTCTTCCTCCAACTCGATAGCCTTTTCTTGGTGACCCTCGGTAAATCATAAAACCCATCCGTCATCGTAAATCATCTGGTCCTTTAAAGGGCTATCACGTCCACAAAACCGCTGCCAATTCATTGGCCCGTGGCTTCCTCAACCTTAATTTGCTGATTCCTTTAGTTAATTCTATAATTAATTCTCTTTCGGATTCCACCCATCCGATTCAGATACATAGAGCCGTTCTCGAGAAACTACGATTTGATAAAAAGGCTAAAAAAATTTTAACCTCAAATATATCTGAAATTTATGAATCAATAATTTTGCCCAAAGAACTCGGCCGATAGCTATCCATAATCTATCTCTACCAGGAATTTTGAAGCGCTCCCGTAATCGTTAGACATGCAAAACTCATTTTTTTATCTTACAATTTTTATGTTTTTGGTAATAACAAAAGAACCGTGATAGCTAGAAATTTTTTTTTTTTAGAAAATTTAGGTTTTTTATTTCTCTTTCGAATACTATCTGCCCGATTAAAATATCTCAATCCTATCACACAAAAAAAAAAACGAAAAAAATGACACCTGTCCGGTTAAAATCTACCTTGTAGAAGCTGAGATCCAGGCTTACACACACTTTTACACCGGCGACGTATAAGCGTAGAAAGGTAATATGAAAATATTCAAAGTTAAAAGTATTAAGCGTTCGATCACCGTTTAAAGCTATATTGTTAACAAATCCAATTATAATTCTTTTCGGTAATTGTCGCAATATGATGTTATCTAAAGTTTCACCGTGAATTCCGCCATGCATCGTTATCGCTTTAACTTCGACTCTCGTTAGAGTATATTTGGCAGTTGTCATTGAAAGTGATTGAGCGTGACCTAATAAAACACTTGGACTAATTTTTACACGTCTAACTAAAAGATTGGCTTCCTCGATGTGTACCGAATAAAGGCCGATAGGATCCATAAGACAAGAAACTGTCTCGGGATGTTACTAACCGTACGCGTACTTCAACACCATTCACTAACAATTTCTCTTGATTGAAGACGTCACAGTGAAGGTGTCCAATCAGGTTGACTGATTTAGTTGTCGATAGTAGTTTACGTCGTCCTACAAGACCAGCATTAGCATCTTCACCATTATCCATTTTTCCAGCTGTATCCCTGTACAAAAAGACGGTTGTCAAATGTGAATTTCTTGTACTAGGTCCATAATTTAACAATGTTTCAATCTATGCTCTGTAAGCATAAGCATTAGTGGGTGGTGATACAGGTTTTTGATTGAAAAATACATCCATTTGATTAAACAGAGAGTGCATGAAATTATTGACAGGCCCAACATTTGTTTTTTGCGCTGCAACTGTTTCTGCTGGTTTGCTCGTAGCTTTTAGGCTAACACGTAGGCTAAGCATAGTATGAGCCAGAGCGATTTATTCTTTACCATTCCCAGGTAATACAAATTCTATCGGTGAATCATCAGTCAGAAAAGATATTGGTTTGTACTGTACACAATGAGGACTTTCTATCGTTGTTTGGGTAGGTGGAATTTCAAACAGAAATAACTCTGACTTAAGACACTCACACGAATGATTATGTAAAAACGCCATCGCTATCTAGTCAAAAATATCTCTTGTGGTTCTTTTCTTCTTTTGTCTTGTTGATTTTTTCTTAGATTTACCTTTTTTCGAAGTCTTTGGTTTCCGTTTCTTATTTTTTCTTCTGGAACTCTTTTTTTTCTTTTTACCTCCGCGGTTCGTTACAGAAGCACCGTCGAACCGTAACTGAAGCGGGAACCGATTCTATGATTGGTGTATTCCGCGACATCCGACATAATATTCATACTGGTGCGCACAGCCTCTTTTTCAACAGCCTTGGCACCACGAGTAAAAAGTAGGAGAACTCAACGGAAAATTCCAGCGAAAAATGATCCAGTGCCACCATGACCTCTTTGGTAGGGGAAGCTGACGTAAATGCGGCCAACCTCAGCATGGAACCGATGACCCCCACGAATCATTTCCCTTCCCGTATAACCGCCGTCAACTTGCATATTGAAGTATTCCTGGTAACGATCCATCCTTTTCACTGTAACGATAATGCAGTTTAATCAAGTCTTTTCAAATGAAGTATAACGGTCAAAGTGCCGTAATCGAATGGGATTACTTTGATCCCTTATATCGATTACTATGGTCTGAAAAGAGCTGAATAACAGCGGTATGTACATGGGTGGGGAGAAGCTCTTGATTCTTGTGCTACCGTACGTGTAATCCTCGATATTTAATGATACCCCTGGCAACAAACGTGTTTGAACGACACCGGTTACGTAAGGCTCGCAAATATCGCTGTAAATCATTAACATGGATGGTAAACCGTTGGACAGATGAGCCGGTCTATCACCTTCTATCGATTCTTGATCCATGATCAAAATACTGTTAATTTTTTCAAACCCCAGTATTTTTTGCAATTTTTTGGATAAGAAAATCTGATGACTTGCAAGGAGATGATCAGGGGTGCGGGTCCTGGATTTTTCTAAAACTGCAGGATGTATTTCTTTATGACAAATAATGAGACACGCTCGGGGTTTTTGTGAATGGGCCTTTTTTCCGAAATGCAAGCTATTTTATGTTTAAAATGAACAATTTTCAATAAAAATAGTGTTTCTTTCTTTAGTAACATCTTTTTGAATATTTCAGTCATATAAATGGGCAGAGAGTTTATAAAAGAAGGCAAAAAAAGCTTTAAATTAAGCTGTGTTTCATTAAAAAATGTCGATTTTAAAAAAAGTTATAGGCTATTAAAAATAGAGTAAGAAAATAGCTTAAGATATCACCTGTTAAATGCTTCAAAAAAATGAAAAATTTTTAGTGAGAGAGAGAGAGAGAGAGATTTAAAAATGGTTTTGATATACCCCACACCTGGGTATGACTAAATGTACGTTTGTTTAATGCACGTGCGCGCTCTTTTTTTGCTGATGCACCACTATGTACTGTTGATACAGCACTGTACTCTCACTTAATTTTTTTTTCCACGCTATGAGTCGTCATGAGCAGCAATTCTTTGCCTTGACCTGTGTTGAAGGTCAAGTTTGTTGTGACGGCCCATAGCGTAGAATATACTACTTATGGGGACAAAAATTTAGAGAAATTTCTGAAATTACTGATATTTTAGACACTATCTATTTAAGTAGAATCTTTTTCATCGTATTCCGAACCGGGATCCGAGATATTGTAATATAAGCCTGGTTGTTGCATATACAAATGTTTAAGATGGACAATGAGACGAAGAACATCAAAATCGATTGAAAAATAAAAAGTTAACCAATTTATAACATACAATAAATAATAAGCACTATTATTATAAAAGAAGGACGTATGTTTCTTTAAGATCATAAACACACACAATAAAAACGTGTTATCAACAACAACGCTCGAATCAACTAACTGACTCGAGTGGAGAACAACAAACTAGTCGCTAAGCAACGCTTTTGTTCTAATGTTCGATGATGGTAGACGAATACATAACATTATTCCTCCTTCTTTCAGATTGTCGTTCCGACAATCTTAAGATCAAATGAAAGAGAAGGCGTCTTCTTCAAGCGGGATGATCCTTCGCACATAGCCAAAGAGCCTGTCTCTTGAAGAATAGTTCTCCTCTTCCAAAACCGAATCAAAATGGCATCATCTTCAAGCAGGCTGATCCATCGCACACGGCCAAAAAGCCCGCCTCTTGAATTAGTCCATCTTGAATTCTTGAAAACATCTTTAAATCATCTTAAAATCTTTTTGAACATTGTCTACTTTTAAGCGGGTTGATCCTTGACTCATCCGGTCAGAGGAACCGTCTCTTAGTGCGTAGAATCGTCATTTTTGGGTATCATCATGACATCATCGGCGGGTAGAGTCTTGTCGGTAATTCTTGGACACAAATGGGGAGTTGACATACCGTGGTACCTCACCTCTGTCCCTGCCCTGGCATTTGCCCTGTGTCTCACGGGAAAAACCACGGCTGAAAATAACGGTGAGTAGAGCAGAAGAAATTATCTATCGTGATAAGTTGTCATTAATCAATATGAATGATCTTCTTTTTGGATTTTTGATGTCTCCTGGATGCAGAAAATGACATCATTGATCTTCTTAACAGACGGTTTCTGAACATAGCTTCCATAATTTGAATATTCTTCTCCCTCAGGAGGACATCCTCAATCCAGAGGAAGTCTCAAATCAGTCCCATTGTACATCTTCGCTGGAGTGGTCTCAATTGTTGAGTTTACTGATGATCTGTAAACTAAAAATACACAAGGAAATCAATCGATCCCAATCTTCTTGGTTATCTGGTACATATTAAGATAAGTATTCGAGTATCGTCTTATTGTGTTTCTACCTGATTATTCGGTTATATGTGTAATGGTGTGGCCCTAGTTTTTCGAATTCCTAGCAGGTTGGGTAATTTTTTAAGTAGTTTAGAGTCAAAGTTACGACGAAAAAGAAAGCATATACGTATACACAATTGCAATTAAATTGAACTGATTTGAATACTCAGACAAAGGAGACGTACTATCAGACAAAGGAGTTGGTTATTATAAATATCAGATTTTACGTTATAACCTAACCTTAAATTGATTGGTATTACTGAATTTTTAACAACTGATCTCGTGTTTCCAAATGAATTATCATCTAACCTAACACGTTGTGTGTTCTTGTTACTCGTGTAGTCTGCGGAGGTTGTTGGTTTTGTTTGTTTATTAGAATGTAGAGCTGTATTCATCTGGTTTAATTTCAAAGTTCTAAGAACGTGTCATAAAGAAGAGTACATCGATCGCCGGTGAGACGTTAGCTACCATCGATGACTCACCTCGGCGGCGGCAGCGGCCTCGGCGCAAGCAGCGGGCGGCAGCATCAGTTCATTCAAATCCGTCCATTTCGTTTTAAAAATTTTGGACGAACCCCCAAAATGTTACACTCACATACACATACAATAAATAATAACAACTATTATTATAAAAGCATAAGGTATGTTTATTTAAGATCATAAACACACACAATAAAAAGGTGTTATCAACAAGAACGTCTTGAATCAACTAACTAACTCGAATCGAGAACCCCAAGTAGTCGCTTAGCAACGCTTTTGTTCTTGTGTTCAATGATGGTAGACGAATACATAACAATATTAAACATCATCTACGTGTTCACTTAACAATTTTATATCACAATAGTTTTTTTTTTAGATAGTATTTGTTTTTCATATCTATGTATAGATACATTATTATATTTTAATAATTTATGACATAAAAATTAATGAGTCAACCCATTTGAAAATCAAAATAACCCCCTTAAGTGTGCGCGTGCTAGTATTATTTGTCAGAACTCAGTGATAAACTTTTTGATAAAATGTCTATTCGGTCTAGTTCACCTTCCGTGAAGAGTTGTGTTAATGAAATGTCTATGAAATAAAGTTCCATTTTATCTGATGTCGTTTTGATAAAATTCTAATTTATATAATTTTTAACCGTTGTTGTACAACCGTTGGTGTACATCTATTAAAGGGCTCACTACGTTCAGTGGAATCCCATAAAATGTACTTAAATAAAGTGTTATCTAGCAAAAAAGCATTCGATAAAATATTTTATAACCGTAGGTATAGTCGCAGTTTCAAGGTACTTTTCGACCTTAAGATACGTCTTTAGTAATATATTTTTATTATTTATCTTCTTATATTTTATATTGCTTGCTGAACTATATTTAAAAGAAGAATATTTTAAAAAGTGGAAAATCTTTTTTAATAGCAAATGCTTCGTTTGTGCAGATATAAATTTTTATTTTACATACAATCCTATCGATCAAAGTCTCATTATTTGCTTATAAAATTTGAGAGTAATGTTCTGTAATAAGATTATTGTAATCAATCAAAGCAACTACAAATCTTATTGTTTATAAAATTTCGCATGATTTCGTGTGATATTTGATAAACAATAAGACTTTGTTCTGTACTAGTTGATTGTAGAATAATCTCATCACAGTGACCCTGTCGATATACGATTGCATGTGAAATAAAAATTTGCATCGTGTCGACTGAAATGGTTTCAATCGTGATGTTAAATTAATAATATCTGCACAACCGAAGTGTTTATCTGCTTTCAATAAAGATTTTCTACTTTTTAAAATACCCCTCTATTGAATATAAATCAGTAAGTATATCAAATATAAGATAAAAAAAATTCAAATATATTGCCAAATACGTATTTTAAGGTCCCAAACTATCTTAGGTTCAAGACGAGCGTCAATCAGATAATCTTGATTCTTGGAATACTTTACCTCGCGCTTTCACTTTAGCCTAGACTATAGATAATCTCCTTATACACCTCGCAGTAGCTACCCGCGCGGATGAGACGCCTGCTATCCCTCTTTCAAGAGCGTGCGACGTAAATGTAGAGTACCCATTGCCTTTCTGCTATAGCATCTGTGTTACTACAGAGAACGCAGAAGATGCCCTAATCTTTTTGGTGTATGAAAAATCAAAAATATAAAACGTGATTTTACGTGAAACATACTATTACGATAAAATCGTAAGATCATTAAATTGAGTGGTTGTCAACCTAAATTATCTCATTGATTATTATGTTCTCATATTCTAATAACATTTTTCTTTAATCTCTAAATTATATTAATTTTTATTACAGGATAATAGGCAGAATCACGTCAGCTTTACTGAGTCACAAAGCACTGAAGTGGATAAAGGTTTGTATGAATTTATTACCTTGCATAAACTGAGACTAAATATTAGTGATTTAAGGGAATGTCTTTGCAAAAGTTTCACGAAATCGACACCTAGATGCTGGCGCTTTTGCCAGATAGGAGATTCGTGACATTAGTCACTTTAAACATTGATTGTCGAAAAAATAGACATTTGCCAATAAAACGAAGAGTAGAGTGGTGTAGCCATAACAACAATGAATCATATTCATCAGTCAGACTTAGCCACAGATACCTATTTTTTCCAAACAATTACAAATTCAAAATACTGCACAAGCCCGAAGCGACGCAATGCTGGCATACGTCAGCAGCGGAGTAATTACGAATATTTTGAAGAGATGGCACGAAGGGCGCTGACTTGAGCTAGAGCGCTAAAGCAAAAATATTTTTTGAGTCACACGGTGGTCAGTGAAAGCAGTTTCATATAACGGATAAACAATAAAATGAATAAAAATAAAAAACAACACGTAAATCAATTTATTATTATGTATTCAGTATTTTATGTTTCATTTACCAGCATATAATTTACTGCAAATACATCTAAATATACTAGCTGAATACATGAAATAGTAAGAAGCATAAAGTCTTGGCTAACAAAGAGTTTTATAAGTAATGCTTTGATGTCAAGTGAACTTAACAGAAATCATTTTCAGCAAAGACTTATGCTTGCCATGGACATGTTTTCGTGATAATCTGATACGTATCCAATAAAATTCTTTGCAAGTGATAAGCTAATAGGTTTATAATTTGTAAGTAATACAAAATTTGAAATCATTTTGAGTCAAAGCTAATGTTTGTTATGATGCGCTTGATTTCGTTTTTGAATTTTCATCATACTATCTTTTAGTGATAACCTAAGTTCATACGTATCATTTATGAAATAATAAAAAGGTATGCCAAATAATGAAGGATACAAGTATACAGTTTAGCAAGCAAAGGCGTGTTTGCAATACTGGCAAACATTTATATTCATAAATTTATGTATGCATAGAAGAAGGAGCTCGATAATCTAAAGAGACAACATGTTTCCATTTTAAAAGCCAAATTTCAATCTCACATGCAATTATGGAAATAATTATATGTGTAAAAATCTCAGTATCTAGCAATATGTTACTAAAAAAGTCAACTTATAGACAAAATTAGAATCTTACTTGATGATGATACTTTTGTCACGATGACTCTGCAGTACGTTGACGCGACTTTCAACATTCTAACAAGCACGAGATGTATAGATGGAATGTGTGACGATGTGCTATTTATACCCCCTAGGCACCATGTGCTGACTCGCCCTGAGGGCTATAATATCGCGTTATTCTAATCCCAGTTTAACATTCCAAAAATCTAGTCCACGTATACTTACAATGTTTCATCTAGTCTACTTATAATCACAATAGCGTGTATCATATTATATTATATTATTTTATTACTCTGTTATTATCCAAACTAAAAATTATATTATTCTGTAAATCCGTAAATTATACCCAACAAATTTCTGTAAATTAAACCTAACTATTTGTAAATTATGTACAACATAATGTACAGCAATAAAGACCATCTAATCTAATCTAAGGGCGGTATATAGGACGGTACATAGAAATTCAACTCGGACAGTGTTTGAGGACTCTTGCTCCGCCGATTTCCTCCTCTATGTTCCAATGAGACGGCATGACAATAGCCGATCACTATGGATTGGTCCTTTGTATGGTTTATGTGGGCAGCGGAAAACGGCGTAGATTACTGTTGCCATCTGTTGCGTGTGAGCAGTAACCGAATTGCCTAACATAAATACAGGGACAGTGGCGGTGCGCCTTTACACTGCGTAGGCGCCTCCGTAATTTGAAGAGTTTGATCCCTCCATCTTGATCTCACATTTGCGTTTCTCTCGCACTCCTACAGTCGCTGCGCTCCCCTCTCACACAACTGCACAGCAGCACGCAGGCTGCCGCAGGCGTCCTTTCTCTTCCCCTCTCTCATGCTACCACCGCGACGTCGCCTCTCTCTCTCTCTCTCTCTCGCTCTCGCTCTCGCTCTCCCTCTCTCCCTCTCTCCCTCTCTCCCTCTCTCCCTCTCTCCCTCTCTCCC
>JAPYZO010009228.1:0-13310 GCA_030522905.1 Torymus flavipes | reverse complement strand
AGACAAGGACGGTCGACGATAGGAGCGATCTGAAAAGTGATCGATTCCTTTGACAGAGCACAGACCAAACCCCACAAGGACAGGCCAATAGTGCTCATGCCAACAGTGGACATACGAAACGCCTCTAATTCGGTGAGCTGGGTGAACATCGTGCGGGTATTCTCAGATGCCCGGCCGCTGCCCCCATACCTCCTCCGAATCCTAAAGGACTACTTACACGACCGACATATCACGTACGTGACTCAGACTGGGGTTAAAACAAGATGTATGACGGCAGGAGTAGCGCAGGGCTCAATTCTTGGCCGCAACATTTGGAATGTGGGATACGATGAGGTGCTGGACCTCCCGATGCCGCCGGAGGTCTATCTTGTCGGCTAAGCAGACGACCTCGTCATCGTCATCACCACCAAAGACACGCGACTGGCCCAGATGAGACTGACCCAGGCGACGAGGCGAGTGGACGGATGGATGCAAAGCCGGGGACTGCAGTTGGCGATGCAAAAGACAGAGTTACTGTACCTGACAAGAAGACATAGACACGACGATACCGATAACGGTGGGGACGTCCGTTGTGAGACCTGGTCCTTCCACCAAGTATCTGGGGGTGACCCGGGATACGAGGATGACGTTCTGGCCGCACATACGTGGTGCCGCCAAGAGGGTAGCCTCAAAGACCACTGCACTCGCTCGCCTCATGCGGAATACGAAGGGACCGAGACTGAGCATACGCCGACCGATTATGACAGTGACTCACTTGATACTGTTGTACGGGGCCGAGATATGGGCGGACGCGACGGAAACCAAGAAGTACCGAAAGACGATGACGGACGTACAAAGACAAGGCGCGTTGCGTATCGCGTGCGCGTACCGCACCGTTTCGGAGGTAGCAGCGATGATGATTGTCGGGCTTGTCCCAATAGACCTCCTAGCTCTCGAGCGAAAGAGGATCTACGAGGAAAGCAAAGAAACGGGAAGAGCGAGAGCCTCCGCAGACGCACGGGCGGACACCTTGATGGCAGACGCTCTGGATGGACTGTGACAAAACTAAGTGGATGAGACGCCTCGTCAAGGACGTGCGGCTGTGGAAAGAGAGAGCTGGGGAGGTGACTTTTTACCTGACTCAGTTTCTCTCAGGACACGGCTACTTACGCCAGTATCTGCACCGGATGGGGAAGGTTATGACCCCGTCCTGCAGGTACTGCGGACACGATAGAGACGACGCGGAGCACACATTTTATGAGTGCCCTCGCTAGACAGTTGACAGACTTCGACTAGAGGCAAAGACAGGAGACATAACACCGGACAACACTGTGACCGTGATGTTGACAAGCAAAGACAACTGAAACGACATAGCACGATACGTGACGTACTTACTACAAGGAAAATGTATGGACGGTTGCCTTGAGGGTTAAAAATTGACAAGACCCGACACGAAAAACCAGACAAAACAGATACGAGAGCCGCAAGGCATAGACACGCCGAGCGGCCAGAAGTAATGTGAAAAACAGTTCCGGGCCGGATTTCGGTGAAAACCGTGGTACCTACATCTTGGCCGTCTGCCGGGTGTAATGGAGGTGGGAGTTTAGTAGGTAGTCTCCCTCCAGGCTCGTCGCCCTTCCCAAGGGTGAAAAGGCTGGAAGAACCGAGCCCTACGCACGGGGTGTTGAGGCCAAAAAAAAAAACAAAAAAAATTCATAATAAACGTTAAATAAAATAGCATGTTAACAATAAATTAGTTTGAACAGATTTCCATTAAATAATAAGCTCAAACTAACATTTGACCAATGGAATCATTAATTAACCGAACCCGAATAATAATAAGACAAGTGATAACGAATTTATTTATTAAACTATTAAGGATGAGAACAAATAATAATTGCGCCGATAATTTAAACCGTCAAAATAATTTAATGACTTAAACAATTCCAAGAACCTATTAAGTCGAGAGTCAAGGACAACACCGGATTGAACCAGATCGATCAAGATCAGTTTACCTACACCATCTCAGTCATCCATTAGATTTTTAGTAGGCTGAAGCACACGAGAAGCTTCGTAGCTCTAATAGTATCTTCGTAATCTGACTCTATCTCATTGCGAAATCAAGTTCATAATTGTTAAAGATATTAATTTAACTGACTATAATTCAATAAATTCGTAATTAACTTTAAATCTCTTGAGTTCGAGTTTTATTTAACCGTCCCGCAACTCCCACTATAGCACTCAATATTGCAGCAATATTACTCCTATATTGCTTTTGCATATTCCCCATATTTGCCAATGTTCCCTCAACACTCGTATACATGTATATTGCCATGGAACAATATTACTGCAAGCCATAATTTCTGCTTCATCATTGCTTTTTTAAAATCATCGGTGATGCTCTCTGTCATAGCAATTGTTTGAGATAATGTCGATGTAGGTGCCAAGTCTCCGCAAGTGCGCACCTACGCAGAAAAAAACCCACGAGTAAAGGAGGGGAGCAAGAGCGGGGATATAAAATGGCTCACGCGCGGTGGAGCAGTCAGTCGACGCCGAGCGCTCCAAGCATCAACAGCGAGAAATGGGTGGTTTTTCTGTGACGTAGCAAAGTGAGTGTGTGTAGTGCTTCGTTCGCGTGTTAGTGGTAACATAATCGTCGGAACGCTGGTAGACCAGGCTGACGCTGGCAGTCGGTGGCGTGTGGGCTGCCCCCAACACTCAGTGCTACGTCGGGTGGTACCCGAAGTGTCACTGTCGGGCTATTCATGTCGTGAAACTTATGTACGTACGTAGCAATACGTACGTAGATCAACATAACTTCATACGCGTGGTACGTATCGCTACGTACGTACGTAGACATGAATAGCCTCACTGCTAAAAACGAAGCGGTTCTCGGCGAGTGACTGCGGGCATGCTGTTCCCGCCAATCGTGCTAGTCGGGCTGTCCCCGACGTGTCAATCATCATCACGCGAGCTGCCCTCGGCGATCCACAGCGGGAGGGCTGCTCCCTCCCAGATGATCATCGGTAAGCTGCTGCAGGCGGGCTGTTCCCGCTAGTGGATTCTACAAGTAGTAAAACATGTTTCCCCTACGGGCACAATTCGATCGGATGAATTGGTGAGTACCGGGCGTGCATTACCCAATTCTCATGGTGTTGGACTATCCCTTACGTTATTGCGTTCACCTTCAGGGGATTATTACTGTTGCGTTATTTATGTAGTTCATTGTTATGGTATGAATACGCGTTTACCCCCTGGCCGCGACACAGCCTCGGCGGGATTACTTATGGCTTCAACCATCCTAATGTATTTAATTCTCGAAGCAAGAGTTTGAATAAAGGAAATAAAATAATTTGAAGTGTGTGACTTATGTTTTCTCGTGCTCCCCGACCCCCATCTCAATCGTTATCTTAACATTTGGTCTTTCGAGCCGGATAGTTGAGGAGAGCATGATTGAGCTGGGTTACATCTAGGGGAGTCCACGTGGAATAGCTTAACTTAAAAACTTGGAACATTAAATTCTCGATTTAAACAAAATGGCTCCAACTACGTCTAAAAGACTGATTAAGGAGAAGGGCGTGCGATCAATTAGCATTGGGAACACTATAGCGAGATTTAAGGCTAGGCCTGCCGGGAATCTGACGAGAACTGTCGTAAAGCTTTCCGTGTCAAAACTCATTGGGCTGACTATAGAACGTTTCATATTGACACCGCCATAAGGGACGACGACGCAGCTATGGAATACGCAAGTCGGACTGAATTTGATGAATTAGAAATGGCCGTCGAAGGTTTGGAAAAAGAGATAGAAACCCGGTTATCCGCCATGGACCGGTGCGACAGGCAGCCTGAGCCCCCGCGGCTCCTACCGCTACTATTATTTTAAGTACCGCGAAATTACGAAAATTGACGCTGCCTACATTTGACGGCCGCTACGATGACTGACCGAACTTCTATGACATGTTCACCAGTACTGTGCATAATATAACTGGCCTCTATAACACCCTCAAGCTCCAATACCTGAAAGGCTACCTTCAAGGCGAAGCTGCCAACTTTATAAAGAACGTCACAATAACAGAAGTAAATTATTCCTCAATCTGGGACTCACTGAAGGAACGCTATCACTGCCCACCTAAAATAGTGGGAGCTCACATGGCGGTTCTAGAAAATTTACCGAAGTGTTCAAGGGACTCAGTGAGCGACTTAAGACGACTCCGTGATACGACCCAGCAAGCAGTCCAAGCGTTGAAAAACCTCAGCCAGAAGATAGAAGCTTGGGACTACTGGTTAGTATATAGGATGATGAATTGCTTAGATAGTAACTCCAGGATATTATGGGGAGCATCATTGAGCACGGAGGCTGGGGCGACTGAACGGTTGCAACGTTTAAGAAAATTTCCAATTTTCTCAATAATTGTATCGATTCTCTGGAAGTAGGAACATCGAACCACGACGCTACTCTCCCATCCATTGGGTCATTCCGAAGAGGGCATTCGAGTTATAAAACGATCCATACCACCCCGATCTCAAATAACACACCACGGAGATGTATGCTCTGCAAATCGGACCATTACCTTTATCAATGTTCTGTCTTCAAGTCAAAGTCGCGACCAGAGCGACGCAACGATTTTAGGCGTTTAAGACTCTGCTTTAACTGCCTCGGACCACATATAGTCAGGAACTGTAAGTCCACGAGACGATGCACGATCTGGGAGTTGAAGCACCATATCCTTATTCACGGCGTTATAGTTGATGCCCCAGCAGCTGAGAAATCCACCACCGATACTGGACCGTTGCCAAGCTGACTGAGCCTTCGGAGCCCTAAAACTCCGACTGATAACCCTCCCAGAACGATTTCCGTGCGGGAGCCCCAGGTACTATTACCGACGGCGATGATACAATTGTGTGGTCCGCACGGCGAGCGGATCAGAGGTAGAGCCCTCTTGGATGAAGGTTCTGAGGTGTCCTTCATCGCCACCTCTCTTGCCCAGCTTCTAAGTCTACATCAAATCTGAAGTTCTGTCACTATTTCAGGACTGGGCGCCAATTCCATATCCCTTGCTCGCTCCTCTGCTTTAGTGCGCGTCCATTCTTTATATCATCCCAACTATCAGGTAGAATGCTCCGCTCTAGTCCTTCCTCGTCTCTCCACGCCAATACCTTCTAAACCATTAGCATTGCCCTCTCAGATTATCGGACGGGATATTACTTTAGCCGATCCCGAATTTAACCAACCCTCTTCCGTGGGTATGATTCTAGGAGCCGATATCTATGCTAAAATATTACTTCCGGGGCTGGTTCATTTTGCAATTAACCAGCTAATCGCTCAGAATTCCACCCTTGGCTGGCTCGTATGTGGACTCGCGCCCAACGATGCGGGGCCCCGAGATCCAGCGCGAGAATCTTTTACGGCTATAACCACCTCACACGACATCAATCTAAGCAAAGCGTTGCAGAAATTTTGGGCACTTGAAGAGATTCCAGGGAAACCACCCAGCCTGAAACCCGCAGAGCAGAAATGCGAGAACTTTTTTCGGCTAACCAATAACAGGAACCCGGACGGTCGCTATGTAATTCGACTGCCTCTACGATCAAACCCCCCTTCCGTGACTGACGAGTCACGGAAACTAGCTCTCCAGCTTCTCAGTTCGCTGGAAAGACGCTGCGGGTCTAACCCGCAACTCGCGAAAGCATACCATCAGTTTCTGCGAGAGTATGAGTCACTTGGTCACATGGAATTAATCCCGTTTAATAGTGCGCCACCTTCGAATACGTGGTATTTACCACATCACGAGATATTCCAACCCCATGGGATCCAGCGTAACTTACGTGTAGTGTTCGATGCATCACGTCGGACCTTTCAGAACCATTATCTTAATGAGCATCTAATGCCTAGTCCCCCTCTGCAGCAAGATCTCGCATTAATATTGACTGAATGGCGACGACACGAGTTTGTATTCACGGCGGATATTGTCAAAATGTTTCACCAGGTCCTAGTACACTCAGACGACCGCGACATGCAATAGATACTTTGGAGAAAGACTCCAGATGAATCCTCAACAGAATACCGGTTGAAAACCGTAACTTATGGTACTACCAGCGCACCATTTTTAGCCCTTCGCTGTCTCAAACAATTGATCATTGACAAAGGCGAATACTTCCCACTTGGTGCCGCTTGTTCAACATAACACCTACGTAGATAATATATATTCGCAGGCGGCCCTAGCCTTACTACTGCTATACGGATCCGCAATGAACTCATCGACTTATTGCAATTAGGTGGGTTTAAGTTAGGCAAATAAGCCTCCAATAATCTGGGATTAATTCCCAACGATCAATGAAATGAAACTACGTCAAAATCTATCGAACCACATGACTACGTCGGCACCTTGAGTCTCGCATGGAATCCCAAGATTGATTGCCTATCACCAAAGGCTCCAACGCTAGAAATATCGGGGAAGACGATTACTAAGCGCCAAGTATTGTCAATTATCTCTACACTGTTCGATCCCCACGATAGCAACTAAAATATATATGCAAGATCTGTGGCTCCTTGAGGTTAGTTGGGACACCCCGAAATGACTATCGAAATGACTCATCGATTCAATCGAATTATAGAATCCTGGCCCGACCTTTCCACGATCACCATCGATCATTGGCTAGGCTGCACCCCCGAATTTAACCCCGAGCTTCATGGTTTCTCCGATGCCTCAACGCGCACTTACGCTGCAGTCGTTTACGTAAAGGTAACCGATCAGCAAGGCAGGGGACGTGCTTCTCTGCTTATTGCTAAATCGAAGGTTGCTTTGAAAGAACAGTGTGGCTTCCTAACTTAGAACTTTGTAGAGTCACTCTCTTAGTTAAAGTACTTAATAACTTACAAAAATTGACTGCCTTTCGCGATATTCCCATTCATACGTGGACAGATAGTACCGTTGCATTGAATTGGCTTCAGAGTCATCCTAGCCACTGGAAAGCTTTCGTGGCAAACAGAGTTTTGTACATTCAAACTCAACTAGTTACGGACTCTTGGCATTACGTAACGAGCAGCGGCAACCCTGCTGATCTAGCCACTCATGGTATCCAACCGCTTGCTCTGAAGAACTCTAACCGATGGTGGACTGGCCCACCCTGGTTGAGTCTCCCCGCCTCCTCGTGGCCTGCATACAAGGCTACATCATCATTAAAATCATCCGCTCAATCTTATCGTACCACCGTCGACCCTCTACCCGCATCAGAACGATTGGACTACACCGTTCGCTTCTCTAATTTAACTACGTTAGTTAGATTCACTGCATGGATCTTTCGACTTAAAATCAACTGCAAACGAAAACTACAAAATCAATGTCTCTTGTGAGCATCCTTGTCCCCTAACGAGCTACACGAAGCTCGCCCCCAGCTTATTAAAAATGAACAGGAAGTCTGGTTCTCTCTCGAATCACAACAATTACACCGAGGAAATCCTGCGCCTTCCAAGAGCCCCTTGAAAGGACTGAATCCATTCACAGATCCAGAAAGTATCTTACGAGTAGGTGGTCGCTTAAAGTACTCCGATCTTATCTATACGTCCAGACACCCACCAATTCTTCCAAAAGGTACCCACGTCTCTTCCTAAAAAACGCCCACCTCATTGCCCTTCACGGGGGCCGGTCCCTCACCTTAAACATACTTCGAAACCAGGCTTGGGTTATCGGCGGAAATCGAATGACACGACATCACGTGAGGAATTGCGTGACTTGTCATTGATCTAATCCACCTCTAGGACAACAATTGATGAGTAATCTTCTGGCTCCACGAGTAGTCGCGCCACAGAGAGCGTTTACTATGACTGGGATAGACTACGCCGGACCCATCGAGCTCAGAGTTTCGAAGGGTTGAGGTCAGCGGTCCTATAAAGGCTACACAGTTTTGTTCGTGGGTCTGGCTTTAAAAGCAATTCACTTGGAGGCTGTTAGTGATCTTAGCACTGCGTCATTCCTATCTGCCTATCGTTGGTTTGTGGGACGCCGATGTGTTTGTCAAATCACATACAGAGACTGTGGCACAAACTTTCAAGGCGCGGCAAAGGAACTTCAGGCCATGTTTAAATCTGCCACCAGTTTCTACAAAGAAGATGCCGCTGCCCTGTCCAACCAAGGCACGAGTTTATCCTTCATCTCACTTGGCGCTCTCCATTTCGGTGGATTGTGACCATGACACTTGACGTGGGACAATGCACCGTCACCTCTCAGCGGAATGTTAGGTATTTGGGAGTAATGTTAGACACAAGACTGAACTTCAAGTCTCCTGTAGAATACGCTGCAGCCAAGGCAGATAGAGCGGCCAATGCATTAGCGAGGATCGTGCCAAACATAGATGGACCTCGTCAACCTCGAAGGAAATTTCTAGCCTTAGTGGTGACTTCGATACTCACATATGGAATAGCCATCTGGGGCAAAGCCCTCAAGATTGAGAAATATCGACGAAAGATGGCAACAGTCAACCGGCTAAGCACTCTCAGGGTATCCAGCGCCTTCCGAACGGTATCAGATGATACAGTGTGTACCATCGCGGACCTGATGTCCATTGAGATACTGGCAGTGGAGAGGAAGCTGCTATATGAGCAACGAAGCAGTATCCTGGCAGAACAAGAGAAACTAAAGATCATGAGGCAGGACAGCCTCCGACGATGGCAAGAGAAATGGGACGCATCTGAGAAGGGGAAATGTCTCATCCCTCAGGTTAATGACTCGGTTAATCGTAAACACGGGGAAGTCAACTATCACCTGACTCAGATGCTCTCAAATCACGGATGCTTTAGGGCCTACCTCCGCCGGTTTGAACATCAGGAGACACCGCAGTGCCCGGCGGGTTTCAGAGTGCCCAACGATACGGAACACGTATTTTTCTGGTGCCAGCGCTACACTGACGAGAGAAACGAACTGGAAGACATACTGGGATAAACACCTGAGCCAGAAACCCTAGTGAAATTAATGTTGAAGACGGGCAAAAGTAGTCTGCGATCAGCGATTTCGCCACAGCCGTCATGAAGAGACTCCGGGAAGAGATGCAGGAGCGCAGAAAGACGAGGAGAACAACAGCAGCGGTTCCCCGTAACAAACAATCAGAAAACTGAAAATATGGGAGGGCTGAACATCTGAGGCTGCCTCCGCGAAGTAATGCTTAGCGGCGGTTCCGTGGGTTCAACGAAAGACCAATGACGACACACACACACACACACACACACACACACACACACACACACACACACACACACACACGCACGCACGCACGCACGCACGCACGCACGCACGCACGCACACGCACACACACACACACACAACCACACACACAAACACGCACACACACACACACATACATACTCATGTGCCCGCACACACATACACTCAATCGACCTGAATCACTGTACGGTAGCCCACTAATTGCTAGAAGGACTCCGAGAAAATGAGCTGGAGGACACCATTGACAAGGTACGAAGGACCAATAACGATCAATTGCTGATAGTCTTCGACAGGAAAAGTTGAGACAAGCCGGAACCCCTACAAAGAAAAGTGGCCAGCGTATTGGGCAATAAGGCGGAGGTATCTGGAAGACCCCAGGAGGTAGAGCTCTCCATAAGAGACCAGGAGGAGACAGCAGGCAGCGACATCGTAGTACCCAGAAATTCGATAAAGGCACTGCGACCAGCCTACAAGGGGACCCAGATTGCATTGGTCAGATTGCCAGAGGAGGTAGCCCGTAAAGTTATTCACGAACGTGGGAGAATCCGAATCGGACTAGTTAACTGTCCAGTTAAAGAAGTAGACAGACCAAGAAAGTGCTTCAAATGCTGGAACGCAGGTCACATTACGATCAACTACCCCAGTGAGATCAACAGATCCAGCCTCTGTCTCAAGTGTGGTCAGGCAGGACATAAAATTGCCCAGTGCACCACCTCCGATTCTGTCCGAGGAACAAAGGAGGATATACCAGCACAGAAGCCAAAGGCAGTCAGATGCAGATGACTGTAGGAAAAGAGAAAGACATAAAAGTCTTCAACGCTGGCAGAAACAATGGGACAGCTCCGAAAAGGGTAGATGGACCCACCAGCTCATCTCGCGGATAGCGGAATGGCTAAACCATAAACATGGAGATCCCAGCTACTATCTGACACAGATGCTGACTGGACATGGATGTTTCCGAGGATACTTATACAAGTATAAGCACGAGGACTCCCCAGAGTACCCAACATTTCACGGACTAGAGGAGAACCCATGGCATGTGTTCTTCACATCTCCTAGATTTAACACACAAAGATAAAAGCTCGAAAAAACACTTGTCACGGCGATCACACCAGAGAACCTGGTTCGACAGATGCTCGCGTCAGAGAAGGCATGGAGTGCCACAATGGACTTCGCTGGGGAGTTACGGAAAGAACAGAAGAAGAGGAGATAACAGCGAATGATAAAGCATTCTCCACCTCTTTGGAAAAAAACACACAGACACACACAGTCAATCAACCTGAGTCACTGTACGGTAGCCCACGACTTGCTGACCCAACTGATCCAAGAAGAGAAGGCGCACATTGATATCATCAGTGAGCAGTTCAGACACCAAAATGCTCCAAACTGAACAAGGGATAGTACCAGCACGGCAACAATCTGGATATGCGGAGAACTTCACATATTCAGAAAATGGACGTCCTTGTGCCCAAATTTACCTGGCTTGAAGTAGCCGGTATAAGATTATACAGCTTCTACCTACCACCCAGTGACTCAATAGAAAAGTTCGAAAGATCTCTAGATGCTATCGTCGCCAGCGCTAGAACCTCCACGCTGCTAGTCGTAATCGGAGGGGACTTTAACAGTTGTGCAATTGAATGGGGACGCAAGAAAACGAACAGCCACGGTCAGGCACTACTTGAGGCCGTCGCGATACTAGAGCTAGAGATTGTTAACATAGGAACAAGGCCGACCTACACTAAAGGACGAAAGTCGTCCATATTAGATCTGATCTTTGTCGACCCCAGATTAAGTCGGGAAGTTTCATACTGGCAAGTCAGTGATCGATACACTGACTGCGATCGCCGAGCTCTCAGGTATCACAAGCGAAACAGCGAACATGACCCGGATGCCGAAAAGGCAGGAATGGGCACCAGCTACTTTCGACAAGGAATCTTTTCTCTGCTTTCTGGAAGAAGTATCTGTCGAAGAAACAGCTGAGGTTAGGGCTCAAAGCCTCTCGGGGACCATCACAGCGGCATGCGATACCTCGATGTCCACAAGGACGAATCACTGGGGACGCTTAGAAGTCTACTGATGGAACAAGGAGATTGTGGTAATACGTAAAGAGTGCCTTCGTGCTAGGAGGCCGCACCAAAGAGGAGTCCGTGGACCCTGTATGATGAATTAACAACTAGATATGAAGAAAAGAGGAAAGAACTGAAAATTGCCATCAAAACGGCTAAAAGAAAGTGTTGGCAGGACTTCTGCGAGGAAGTGAACAGTGATCCATGAGGACCGCCGTACAAAACGGTTATAAATAAAATCAATCCCAGACGCACCAGTGCTCCCTCTTGTCCAACCTTCCTTGATAGAGTAGTTCAAAATTTATTCCTACAACACCAGGAACGGCAATATGGCACTGGTCTAACGGAAAGAATCGGCACAGCCAAGCCAACACCAGTCGCCGAATCAGAAATGAAGAGAGCGCCCAAAAAAATTGCCATTAGAAAGACCCCAGGACTGGACGGCGTGCCTGGTTTAGCTATAAAGACTGCAGCTCGGAATGTTCCTTACATATTCAAGGACACTTTGAATACATGCCTAATTGAAGGAATATTGCCGGCACAGTGGAAGATACAGAGGTTGGTACTCCTTCTTAAGGGAAATAAACCCCCGGATCAACCATCCATGTATCGATCACTCTGCATGTTGGACATCGACGAAAAATTGTTCGAACGTATCATATCCATCAGACTGGAGGCAGCTATGCAATAGGTCGGCGGCTTATCTGATAATCAATTCGGCTTTAAGAAGGGTTAATCAACGATCATGTGCATCGATAGGGTGGTGTCAGTAGACGAAGACGCCGTTAGTGGTAGCCGATGCACAAAACGCATGTGTGCTATAATTAGTTTAAATATACGGAACGCGTTTAACACGGCCAGGTGGGATGAAATCATGTTCGCATTGGAAGGTTTAAGTGTGCCACTGTATCTTCGAAGAGTCATCCCGAGCTACCTAACTGACCGCACACTTCTCTACGACACCGACGACGGTACGCATTCTTATGAGATCACAGGAGGCGGGCGGCAGGGATCTGAACTATGATACCCAATCTAAAATATCCTGTACAACGGATTGTTTAGGCAACCACTCCCACATAATATGTTCATTGTTTCTTACGCAGATGATATTGCTCTCATTATCGTTGAAAAACCATCGAAGATGTTTAATACCTCGGAGATGCGGCAATCGAGGTAGTAGGAGATTGGCTGAGCTACCATGGACTTAGTCTTGCTGCCGAAAAAACCGAGGCAGTGCCATTGTCAGAACAAAAAAGAGTGTCTACCCCACTTTCACGGTCAATGAAAAGAAGATCAAGACGAGGGAAACCATGAAGTACCTAGTAGTCATAATAGACGCGTGGATTTCGTTCAAAGACTACCTTAGTAACGCAAGATTAAAGGCATCAACAGTGGCTCGAGCACTCGCAGGCATCATGTCAAACATAGGAGGGCCGAAGCAGCCGCGACGGTTGCTTCTTTCATCGGTGGAATATTTCGTGATTCTGTACGGAGCTTCAATCTGGGCTGGTGGTATATGTAGTAACCGAAGCTATGGTGCCGCTTGCCGAAGGGCCTGGAAAGCAATCGCGCTAAGAGTGGCCTGTGCCTACCGTACCGTATCAGATATCGCTCATAATGGCATATGAGAAAGCTGAGGTGGATAGCGAAAGTTTGTTAAGAGAAGAGGGCGACTTTTACCAGGGACCACGTCGGAACCGATGGTTCAGGAAGACTGTGAAAGAGTGGTAGCACCGTGTCGCCGGAGAGAGTCGAGCAGCGCCGGAGAGAGGTGAGCGTCTTTCGCTCTCACGGGCACTGCTTGAGCACGCGCTATTCAAAAAATACAATTTTTCAAATTGATTTTTCTCAGTAACTATTTCACTTAGAGATAACAATTTTTTTTAAATCAACATGCCGCGATCAGATCTACATGATTGTGCTAATGGCATTCATAAAAAATCTTTACTTTCAGAATTATTACGTTTAAAATTCATACTTTTTCTTTATTATTTAAATAAAAGATAGAAAGATGTAAGCAAAGGCTTTTAAAGTTAATATTTCCAAA
>JAPYZO010009227.1:0-10236 GCA_030522905.1 Torymus flavipes | reverse complement strand
CCGCGGCGCACATCTCGAAAATCTCATATTACCCATATCTCTCCACCACCGTCAGCATTTTTCCTTCCGCGTGCGCCGCCCTCCTCATCTCAATTTCCACTGCTGCCGCTGCTGCTACCACTGCTGCGCACCTGCATTTCCGCGAGTATTAATGCGACCGCACGCTCCACCCACACACCCAGACGCACACGTATGCGATGACAAGAGCAGCTGCATAAGAGGGAAGGGGTCGAAGCTCCGCTAAGAATTACGCTAAATATTGTATCAGCGGCCGGCGGCGGCGGCTGCGCCAAGGACTCCTAGGGCAATTGCATTAACGCGCCCCGTCCCACGAGAGGTGCGGCTGCAAGTTAGCCGCTACAGCGAAGAGAGAGAGAGAGAGGGGAGGTAGAGAGAGATACATTAATTCAGCGCGAGAGCCGCTGCAGGCTAGGCTAATGCGACGGAAATCTATTAGGCGAATCTTTGAGCGTGCGAGTGTATATATAGGTATATCTGTACGTAGAAAAGAGAGAGTTGAAATCTATACTGTGTGGAAGCCTGAGGGGTGTGGAGATCGCGGTGAGGGAGGATGAATAGGGTGCTGTGAGAATTGTGGGCTGCGAGAGAGGTGCGCCCGGGTATTATTGCTTAACGTGGTTCTGGCTGTCTTGTGGATTGTTTTTTTTTAAATAGACGCGGCTTGGTTGTTTTGTTGTCAAGAACACTGTGGATCTACATCTTATAATATTTATATACACATTGTTTTAATGGTTGTTATATGGTTAGCATTTTTAATAGTTTAGAATTTTTTTCATACAGTAATTTGAAAATTAATTAAAAATAATTTGTAATACTAGTACAGGTGTTTTCTCTTTTTACAATTTTCATATTTTAAATACTTTTCACGTAATATATTATATCATCAGCTCCTTTTCTCGATACACTTATTCCCTCTGCGAGGTTCGCTGCTTTCTCGATAATATTATCGATCGAGAAGCAAATTTGAATGACAATATACACAGCGTTTTCTCGATTCAAAAGCTTTTAGCTTGAAAGAGATATAGTTCGTTCAACGATCATTGTACACAGAGGCTTGAAAATTTATCGAGTTGAAAAATTAAACAAGTATAACGTTAGTCAGATCTGTTAATATTTGTCGAATTAATTTTATCGGTAAACAATAGAGGCATAATAACTGGGCGAGAGGTCAACTATTTATCATGCATTTAGAAGTATTTATTGCATTCGTAAATAGGCGGAGTATTGTGCGCGTAAACCGAGAATGTTCTATTTGAGCCAGGCATTAAATGTCGAAAGCCGAAACAAACCCCTATTCAATCAACTTTACCTCATTAATTACATCATTATGAAAAGCATTCACGTCATTATGCAGTACATCATTCTGATTAAATCCGAGCCCATTCAACCTCAGAATGTTATTATATCATCCGCAGCGCCTACTAAATTGTCCGACCCCACGCCCGAATAAACATCATGGTATATAATATACGATATCTATAATAGGACACGTTAAACAACAATTCAGATCGCAATCCCCGTTTTGTCTCTTTTTTTTCTTTTCATTGAAACACAATTCCTCGTAATCCAGTCTGATTTCTCTCTGCTGCTTGTAGCGGCGCGCATAGGGAACTTTTCTGCCCGGCGTTCGCGCGGTATTGGCAATATCTGTGCATAGCTTTCTCGCTGGGATATGGAAAGGTTGTCGCCGCGAGCAAATGGCAAGAATCGAAGCCGAGGCCGATATTACTTTGAGACGCTGGCGTTGGAGCATATTATTTTGTTGCTAGGCGAACGAAGTGGATGTTTGGATGATACATTTGTGAGTGGGTATTGGATCTTCGAGGGAAAAGTGCGGTGAAACATATCGAGATGAATGAAGGAACAGCAGGTAGATGGTTTTATAACTTTGTATGCCTATATTTTCGCAGTTCTTAATAGTTATCTTTATCAGCGAGCAATGGATCCCCAAGTAGACGTATAAAAAACAATGAGTTGACTGACCATGAAAACTTGCCAGGTCAAAACTAATTGGAATCGATGTATCATGTTGTTACGAACATTTTTTTGTCCTGATGGTCAGTAATATGTTATTAATTAACCAGAAATTTTAAAAATTTTAAAAATTGACGAGTCAATCATTTTTTTTAGATAAATTGGGCAAAAGTAAAAACTTCTTGTTATTTGTTTTGGAAGACACTTCATTTGAGCTACAAGCGATTTAAAGTCGAAAAATGACCAAATTACGAGATTTTTGACAGAAGCGTTTTTCGAAAAAAATGACAAGAGTCGAAAAGTTTTTATTATTATTCAATTCAAATAAAAAAATTATTGACGCATCGATTTTTAAAATTTCTATAATTTTACAAATTTTTTGTTAGTAAAAAATTACTGACTATGGGGACAAAAAAAATCATGAGGGTTTTTTGTTCGCAGCAACATGATACATCGATCACAATTGGTTTCAACCTGGCGACTTTCAGGATGCACCGTTCATCTATTAGAAGGTTTAGGATGTACATGTAGATTTTAGTTAATCTACATATATCTATGTATTCGATAATAGAGGGGGTATATAGTATCAATCCCTTACGGCGCCCAATCAACAAGCGGAAGAACTCGCAAACTATTTTAAATTCATTACTCTCTAAAAATGAATATGTGAAAGGTGCGAATAACTGAAAAAATTGACTAATTCTTCAGTGAATATTCACTTATTGAAGTAGTGAAATAAAATTTTCATTGTGTAATTTATTAGTTATTAATAAGTTATTTCCGTCGCGACTTGTAATTTGACTTTAGCATTGTTCATGTACACTTAACGTGCTTTTTCGTCTGCTCTACCGTTAAATATATAAAAGAAGAACAAAATATTTAAATTTTAAACCAATTTAGCGCGTTTGAAGAAATATTAAAATTTTAAACTAACGAAGCGCGTTTTAATGTGCTTTTTTCGTAATTCTTTTTCCTTCGCATATTCCCTGCACTCTGAGCTTACATCGACTTTTACATGGCTTAGCAGTCATACAATATTGAGTTTTATATATGTTTTTCACTTTTTTGGTACAAAGTAAAGTACGTGAAACATTCTTTATAATTAAAGATTGGTAATAACATTGCAAATTAAATATACACCTGATATGATAAAATGATCGAAGACCTATTTTTATAAGTCTTATGAGACCTCAAATAACAATATTGCAAGGGCAGCTGTAAAATTTATCGATGCATCATCGCAAAAATCTTAACGTACATCAAAGTTAGACTACTCCAATTTCAAGAGAATTTAAAAAAAAAATGCCACTCACATAAGATATCTAATATAATTTCTTACTTATTGCTCTTACTGTCTGATCGAATGACACCGCGGCATTTGATCGATCGAGTGCCGATGGCCAGCATGTTCGCTAGCAAAAGGAAGAAGAACACACACACTCGCGCTCACGCATAAAATGTTCAAAGGCATTGAGGTAGGTAGACTGTAAGCGCGCGCGCTTGATCGATGTGCCCATTTGATATATAACGTGGCTGAGTGATGTAAAGAATTCGTGAAAATCTTGATGCCCCTGCGACGACCATCGATGTATTTATATAAGTGCATGTGGATTTTTTTGACATTTTCTTAAAAAGTAAGAAGTTGTTATAAAAAAAGTAGTCCACTCGATGGACGCTGTACAGCGACGGATCTTCATTCTATATGCTATAATGAAGAAAAAAAACCTTGTCCCGAAAGTGTGCTCGAAAAAAATTTTTCAAATCGTGATTTCGGGTTTTCTCGCCACTTATGTGAGAATTGCACATATACACACATACATTTTCTATAGAAAACGCATATTTCGACGCAGGGTGTTCGGAAATATAGAAAATCATCGAAATATCGGAGTCGAAAAAGTTCACCGTTTACAAAGCTTTCTCTATGAGAAAGCAAAAGATTTATTCAAAAGAAAAACAAATAAAAATAATGTACCCAAAAAAAGGAAATATCTTCCCTTTATGAATAAAATGAACTGTACACTGAATATTCAATTAAATATTATTTCTCCTTCTCTACACCTGCACGCGACCTTCTATAAAAATATACCCAACCTGCAAACGCGCGCGCGAACAACTGTAGCTTGCAATACAACCCGCTCTCCCGCCTCTTACACACGCGTGTGGGGGGCTTAACTTTTTGTCCCTGCGCCGCTTGCACACATACACGCGCGCGTGACGCTTTTTCACAGCCCCGTTATGTATACCACCTGCTGCATGCGACAAGAGCTAAGCCTCGGCCGACCGACGCGAGGCAAACATCAAAGTTTGCCGACGAGCGCGCGCACACGCTCGATGAAATTCCATCCCGAGCGAAATAACGAACGCACGAAGAATATACCCATATATATGTACGCCGCTGTTGTAATTAATTTCATTTGATTCGATCTCGAATTTCCCCAATTGTTCCCCGCGTACACGCCCGCGCGCGCGTATGCATTTATTATTATGGCCGGGCAGCAGACAGATGTAAACTTATCCGTATATATTCGGATGGCTGAGAGAGCGATTGTTAATAATGACGCGCGTGATGCAATTTCGAGCGAAAAACGCGCCGCGATCGTTATACACACACATATATATATATACACACAAGGCGCGTGTATAATGTAGTCGTCGACGTAATTCGCGTCGCTCTATTTGGCTCGAGCGGGTTTCCCCCTGTAATGAGCCCGACGTATGTGTATAGCATGCACGCGGAGCCCATTAATAATGCTTTTAATAGAGCGCTTAGACTTTTGAATTCGAACGTCATGCAAGCGTACCCGCGCATACATGTGTGTACAACCCTTCGTGCCAAAGGTGCGCGCAACGGGGAATCGATGATGGTATAAAACATTCGAGCGGGGGTATTACAAAGCTTTCATAACCGCGGGAACTTTACCCCGAGTGCGCGCTCCGGTATTGGTACACGCACAAAGCGAAATATCATTCGCGAGAGACTGAGCCTTTAATTTCGCTTTTACGAGCATATAGTACTTTTTTGTTCGATTCTTCTCGCTGGGGGATAATTTTTTTCGAGGTTTCGTTTTTCTTTACTCAACAGGTATATTAACGTAGGCGCGAGGGAATATTGTGGCAAAATTTTCGATTTCTCCGCGCGTAAACAGAGCGAGAGAGAGAGAGAGGGAGAGAGAACACAGAAAAGCTCTCTCGTTTTTTCTTTTTCAATTTTTCCACCATTGTTTTCCCTCTTTCCCCTCAATTTTTAAATTCAGACACGGGAAACAGGAGCGTGAAGTTCGCTCGAGACTCGGACTTTCGCGACCGGCTGATTTTTCTTCGTCGCTCGTGCCTGAGACTTCGTTAATCAATCAACGGCAAAGTGCGGGCTTTAATTATTCAGGGATCCCATAAGCTGGGGCTCCCGCCGCAAAACGTTAACGACGCGTCGCGCGTTTTGGTGCGTTGCGAGTTTTATGGTAGATATAAAGAAGCGGCCGCCGCGCGACAATGGTACATTTTTAAGTCTACCGCGCGCGAAGAAGAAGCGAAGGGGAAACTCCAACACCGTCGTCGCCGCGCGAGTCGTTCGTTATTCATGACCGCGGAGTACCGTATGAATCGTATTTTTTGTCCCGTTTATGGGTTGTTGGTGACAATGTTTTAGTTTTTTTTATTTTTATTTTTTGGGTAGTGTAGGATCTTACGGGGAGAAGGAAGTAAAGTTTTTCTTTAAATTATTCAAAAATACGGGTTTTCAGACCCGTATTTTACAATTTACGATTGTGATTTTAAACAATTATCCTCTTCCTCAGCCACTTTTAAAAATACTTTTTTTTCAATTCGTTTTTCAAAAAGACTCTCTTCTTGAATAAAACTACGAATAGAAAATTGAGTATTTCGCGCTCCTGCTGAGCAACGGGAGGAAAAGAACTTAGTCTTCTATTAATATATAATCATTTTGCTTATGCTTACAGATAACATAAAAACCAAAAGATGATGTAAAAATAAAAAAATAACATGAAATAATTAATTTAATTAAAATATTTAATAACATCTTAATGGTACTTTAATGTATGGTACTTTAACATGCATCTCTAATCACTTAATTATATTTAATCACATAAATTTGCGTCTATTTATTTATACCTATATGAATTATTTTATCAGTCATGTAAATGTGCGTCTATACATATATATAAGTTCACTCAAACTCTTGTAATTGTTACATTATGTACACTGCCTGTTTTGGCCCAGTCTAAGAATAAAATTAAATCTAATCTAATCTAAAAAATATAGTTATTAAAACATACAATTCACAAACTTATTTTATTTGTAAAAGATGACGACTCGATATGCCTGATTTTTCATCCGCCTTTAATGCAAAAAAGGTCCTATGCCTGCACTCATTAAAAAAATTATTATGTGCAACAAGGGGACAATTGACTTTTTCAGATGATATTGTTAATCATCGTCCTAGCTAGAAAAAGTCAACTTCAGTTACACAATGTACTATTATCACGTATAACAAAAATGTATTTAAAAATAGTTACAGTAGGCAAAAAATATTTTCTTTATGTGATAAATTGCTTTCTATTTATAAGATTAATTGAAATTTTTTCTAAAAAATTTTCTTTTAAATCAAATGACTAAATATTTATCAAACTTTCTTAAAAATTAATAGGTAAACGTTTCTTTACGTTTACAATCTTCACAGATTTTCAACACAGTACACAATGAGAAGTTTTTTCTCCGTAATAACAATTGAGTAGAGAAAATAACAACGCGCCATAAAAAATTCTCCGCACAATACTTAAATACATATCTATATAAGACCAAATATCAACAGCCACATAATTGGATTCCCGTTGCGCCGAGGTACGCAAGTATCGACTCGTAAAAAAAAGAACGCACCACGGAGGACGAGAAAGAATAAGTAGGTTACATAAATTTCGCTAGAATCTGATAAGAGAATACCCGGGATATTTGCAAGCGCGCAAATACCATAAGGACGACGCGGCCCGTTATTACCCGAGAGGGCGTAAAACAAGAGCCGACGTAATTCGCGCCGACATATAGAGACTCGACTTCACTCCTTCTACTCTCGGAATATAAAATAATAAAAATGTATTATAGGGCGCTGTGGTTTCTCGTGGCGGCGCATGAAAATTACAGTACATTGTCATCCCGCTTCTACCTCTCTCTCTCTCTCTCTCCCCCATATACACACACACATAGCCTCATACATATATAGATACACCGAGAGTTATACGGGGTCTTCATTTCCATGCCCGTCATGCATCGCGCATTTTATCACCTTGTCTCGAATACATACACACGTACGCACGTACGCATGCGCGTCTTAGTGAATGATAAGGCAGGCCCGCACGTTGCCGATGCCGAACGCGTGCCGTGTAATGCGCGAAGCTCAGCAGCCGAGAGATAGAGAGAAGGAGAGAAGAGCGTCGAGCACGTAGAAGCGCTCGCAGGCGAGCTCGCCGGGGTATTTTTCATTCCTCTCCTTTCACTCGCAAAGTAAAAAGACTGATTTCTCGCCCGCGTACGTATGTATGTAGGTATATAATACGCTACCTGCTGAATTTTCATTCTGTGTATATGCGGAGAGAGAGAGAGAGAGAGAGAAAGGGAGTAGAAAAAGGTAAAACAGCGCGAGACCTCCTTTAAGCTCGCCGTGAGGGCAAAGGGTAACACGTGAGTGCCCCAAAGTGCCGAGTACTGGTGGGATGATGAGTCTACTTTTTTAGTGTGAAGGAGATGTGGATCGAGGTGCGTTTAGTTGAGAGATTGTGAGAGTTGAGGGGAGAAGAATTGCCAGGAGATAAGGTTTGACAGAGGATTGATACGCATCTGCTTGTTGTGATAAATATATCTGTAACTGTAAAATGTATGAAAAAGAAAAAAATATATCACTTTCAAGACTTTGTAACTACAATAATAACTAAATAATAATAATAATCAGCTAAGAATACTGACTTAAAAAAATATTCAATAAAATATAAAACTTTATAACTTTGTTGTTTTCGGCAATCTACTTTCCCAATCTATTTCCCATAAAGTTTTGAATAGTAGTATTCTATAAATATTTGCAAAAAATTTTGCCCTTGGCACATTCTCCGTCATTTTAGAATACTGATTTGAAATTTCACAAAAAGATAAAATGTTGCACCATACAATAAACTCTAATAAACATCCCCAAAAGAATAATGAAACCTATAAACCCGAACATCATTATCAGAACTAAAACCATATAAGCCACCAACCTGCATAAACCTTAACCCTCCACTCGACTACCCGCACCAATTCGAATCAAGAAAAAGCACGCCATGTATATACCCTTTTAAACTCCTCACAGGAAGACAGCGTCGCAAAAGCACTGATGAATCGCATTATCCTCCTCGTGCGGCGGTCGATCTAAAAAATAAAAACTCGCAGCGCCTTTACTCCCTTTCTCTATCCACGCGCTCGGTCCTATATACGCGCGAGATTATTGGTATATCACTCTGGGGAATTGATCGGTCTATCGCGTCAAAGCTAAGCGGGCCCCGACCAAAAGAACCCTAGCAAGAGAGAATCTCCGGGATGATTGAGTCGCGCAGTACTCGCATAGAAATGACATTTTGCCTTTTTCTCGCGCACCTCCGTTTCGCTTTCTCGCGATAAACAAGTCGCGGAGGAAAGGAAAGAGTCTCGTATAGAGAGGGAATTTATCGGGCTTGTTTCGCTGCGCACTATGTGTATGTGTGTTGTGTATTTCAGGATCGTTTGTTTTGTTGAAAGGAGGCCGACTGCGCGTGTTAGGTAAAGTAGTTTAATTGGAATTTTCGGGGCACGGGATTAAGCCACGAATTTTACGACGCTTCGAAGTTTTGGAATAAGCCGGCTGCACCCGCGACGCTTATGTCATCCGACTACTCGAGTTTGTTTTGGTGAGATACGAGGTCGAGGTTTCTTTCTCGGCTGGAGTGTTTTTGGTGGACGGTCAAAACGGGGAACGTTAATCGGAATTTCTGTCGGCAGCATTTCAAATGACGAGATATTCGTTCATCTCCAAAGTTCTTTGATAAAATGCATTTTTCAGTAGCGAATATGACGTTTTACGTATAAACCGTTAAAATATCTCCGCGCACGTACAGGGGTGACGACAGTGACGATTAAATTTGTCCATTGTTAATCGAAGCGAAGAGGGAGGGTGAGAGAGAGAGAGAGAGAGGTAAAAAGTGTCGAGTGAGTGACAGGTCACGTTCGGAATGATATATTAAAACTATGTATGACTTAAAATATATTCTATTTCTCGGTTTGCATTGTTCCTGTTAAATTTAAATCGAAAGTCAAATTCAATGTTTTTTGTCGCTTTTGCCGACTATATCGAGAATGCCTGCATTTTACGAGAATAAATACTGTCGTTTTTGCCCCACAGGTTGAAATGCAAAATGTTTCTTTATTCAGCGGAGGAAATCGAACTACGAAAATACTTATATTCCATTTGGAGCTGGCACGGTTCGTGCTTAATTGACGTTGACTGAAATTATTTCAATAATATGTAAATCAATTTTCAACATCCGCCTTTAATAATACCCAAACTACTGCAAAAATAAACGATACAATATACGATCGTATATAAAATAACTGTATTATACATAATCAACAGCTTAACCGTAAGACCGATGGAAAAATTCTTATCAGTGGATGGTAAATTACAGTCGACACAAGTAATATATTTTTATAATTAACAGCTTAACGATCTTCAAAGTCAATGCACACAAATACACAGGCACAGAGCAAAACCAGCCGGCGACACTTTTCGATCCACTTAATCCAAAACAGCAAAGAGAGCAGCAACGGCTGTCAAACGTCATCGACGTCGTGGTGAGGCCGGAAAAATTGAAGGCGAACGAAAAAACAAAAATGTATACACGTGAACGCGCAGCTGCGGGGGTACGAACGTTAATTGGCCGCGTGGAAAATTGCCGGCGCGTACAAAGGTGAGCTCTGCGTCGGTGCAGCAACGATTACTACGTTTCAAATTAAAAATAACTGAATTCCCGCTGATCCCGCGTAATTGTGTTTGTTAGTTGCCTGCCTCTCCTCGCTCCATACACCGAAGCGCGAGCGCCAGCCCTCTCAATTCGTCATCTGTATAATTAAAAGGGCCTCTGTTTAAACAAACCCAGCCGCTCCTTTATTTTTCCCCATTTTTTTTCGTTTCCTCCCTCTTTCCTTCATTCGTCGTGTGCGCTACAC